>PVIR01015627.1:0-38210 GCA_004026965.1 Petromus typicus
CAAGAAGCAAGAAGTAAACCTTTTAGGAAAATGATTCCATGGCCTTATCTCTCTAAGTAGTCTTCATGACAGATAATTTGAAGTAAACTTTCTTGTATATTCAAGAAATAACCAGTCCCATGGGCCAGGGATTTAGCTCGGTGGTTCCGGCATCTGCCTGGCAAGCGCAAGGTCCTGCGTTTGATCCCCAAAACCACATGCAACAGTGCCCGGCGTGGTGACTCCCACCTGTAATCCCAGCACTAGGGAGGCAGAAGCAGGATTTGCTCAGTTCGAGGCTGGCCTGGGCTACACAGTGAGTTTGGGGCCAGTCTGAACTACAAAGCAAGACCTTGTCTCAAAAAAAAAAAAAACAAAGCTGAAATAACCAGTCCCAAAACTATATAAAATGTTCTACATAAACTCATAAAAAATTACTAAATAAATTTTTATGGTGCCATTTTAAGTCATAAAACATAACACAAGCCTCCCCTAAGAAAACTATCCTCACCAATGAGAATATTCTAAACACAAAATCAGGGAGTAAGATTTAGTATTACCAAGAACAATTTATTATGGAAAGAAAGTAAACAAATAACTAAAGCCAAACTGAACATCTAAATTAATGCTCAGAATACTCCCAATGAAATTCACTATCTGTTCTCATTAAATGCCACAAATCAAAGAATAATCCATTCATCTGGTTTAAAATGCCATTCTACACCCAGAAGGTAACCAATAAAATTAATGCAGAAAAAGTACAAATACTATACTCTGACTGAATGAGGAATGAGAAGAAACCATCAGCAAAGCATGATTTACTGGGTAAGCCACAAAGTGAAACCAAGGGCAATTACACCAAGACAAAATAGGGCGAAGTTTAAATGGAGAGGGAAAGCCTCATTCGTACAAGCAACACTAACAGTCAAGCCTCAGAGTAAGAAAAAGCAAAGCTTAAAAGTACCTGAAACTAATACTAACCCAAAATGTCACATCCTAATCATGAGGGAATAAATTATAAAATAATTTTTAAAAAAGAAGCAAACACTTTAGATCTAAATGAAACAGATTAAAAATAAAAGTACTTTAAAGAGTCTAGTGCTACAATTAGTCACTCCTTGTACAAGTAGGTTATAGTCAGTCTGTAACACCAAAAATGTAGTCATATAATAAAATTTAATATAGCTGTTAAATAATTATGCATACTTAGATCAATTAGGCATGGAAAAAAATGTCCTCCAAAAATTGTTTAGGGAGGGCCAGGTATAGCTCAGTGATTCCGGCCCCAGCCTTGCAAGCAGAAGGGCCCGGGTTTGATCCCCAGTAACCACATACAACAATGCCGGACTGGAGACTCACGCCCACCAGCAATCAGCACCACATACCACAGTGCCAGGTGCGGTGGCTCCTGCCTGTAATCCCAGCATTCGAAAGGCAGAAGCAGGAGGATTAATGTGAGTTCAAGACTAACCTCAGGGCCAGCCTGAACTAGAAAGCGAGGACTTGTCTTTAAAAAAAAATAAGTAAAATAACTGTTTAGGGAGAAAAAGGTATGAAAAAAATCTGTATATCTCAAGGGTCTGCAGGTAAAGACCAAGATATACAGTGGCTAGCTGCCTATCCCTGAAGGGTATGATCACATCATTTTCTGCTCTTAGAATCTCTTGTACAAAGTATTATATAACTTTAGGGCTCAGGATACAGCTCAGTGGTAGAACACTTGTCTACCATGTACAAGGTCCTAAGTTCAATCCTCAGTCTGAAAAAAAGAAAACAGATAGGTTTTATAAATTTGGAAGAGAAAAAGTTTAGATGTAATAAGTAAAATAAGGGCAACCCGCTCAGGCCTCCTCCAGTCTCTTAGGAGCTATTCTTATTCCCCAATAAATGTTCTTACTGAAAAAGAAAGTTAGTTCTGTTTCTAGTGCCTAAATTATGGTTGTTTTTCAACTTCTCTACCATATTTTTCTTCATTTTCCAAACTTTCTACATCACAAAATTTAAAAAAAAAAAAAAAAAAAAAAAAAAAGCACCTGTACCAAACTGTAAAAATGAAAAAAGATGATCTGATTCTCTTGTGTTTACATGTGTCAGATTCTGTTAAGCTCCAACCACAGTATCATTCTCGGCTTTAGAGTCGAAATTTAACAGGAATCATTCCAATCAGAAAGAAAAGTAGAAGGAAGTATAAAAGTGTATCAAGTGCTTGCAAGCGCTATTCAAAAAGGAGAGTCACGCCTGTTAAGAATGACAAAGGTACAGCTCAGAGTCTTACCGTGAAGCTGTTGTTGACGTTTTTGGTGCTTGATTCGGCCACACTGGCATCTGTTAGGTCCACCTCATCAAATATGATGGACTGCAGAGAGATTCACAGGACTCAGGTACACAAGACAGACATCCCAAGCACCAGCCACACACACCTCCCCTACCCGGGCAAGCTCATTCCCTGAGACTGTGGCCTCCACTCAATGCACCCGCCCACCTGCGGCTCATAGGGATATGGGATGATTTACTACAGAAGCGCATTAGGGATAGCACTGGTAGAAAGAAATACAAAATTTAAAATCCAATGCTGATACTTCTATTTTTATTTTTTATATCAAACAATACTTTAAAACCAGTATTTCACGTATAAGTACAAACTGTGTTCTCAGACAGTCCAGCTGCGAGAAAGCCCCAGGCAGACTGAGGACCCTCCATCCTTTCTGCAGCTTTTGTTTCCCAGCCAGCATATTTAGAGGTTAAAATAAACTATCCAAAGAAAGACAGACTCTCAAGAGCAAAGCAGAAAACAGGAGAGCCCAGCAGAGGGACTTTCTTCCCTAAGAGTGACAGCCAGTCTCCACGCAAGGCTTGAGAACTGGGCACAGAGACCCCACTTTCCGCTTCTCCTTCTCTCAAAGTGCCCACATGCCAGCCCCTACCTCCGTTTACCTGACCGTGCCCTCTGTTCACTCCTGGAGGAAAAACTAGTAACGAAAAGGAGAAATTCAACCTTCTTCTCTGAGGTTCAACTTTTAAAGTAACCTATCACCCTTTCTAAACAAACTGCTTTGCTTCCTTTCAATTTTGGCCACTAAGTCTAAAGATCATCCCCAAAATATAGATGATTCCAATGCCATGTATTTTCTTTCTTTTTTTTTTTTAAGGTTTTTTTGAGACAGGGTCTCACTTTGTGGTTCAGGCTGGCCCTGAGCTCAGCCTCAAACTCAAGTCACAGCAATCCTCCTGCCTCTGCCTCCCGAGTGCTGGGATTACAGGCGTGAGCCACCACGCCCGGCACTGGTATGTGGTACTGGTTGCCGCTGGGGTGAGTCTCCACACCCAGTATTGTTATGTGGTTAGCGGGGATTGAACCCAGGTCCTTGCGCTTGCAAGACAGGCGCCGGAACCACTGAGCTATATCCCCGGCCCCAATGCCATGTATTTTCAATACCAGGATATCAGTACTGCCACCAATACAGATAAAAAGCTACAAACGTGGGCCAGGGGTTTAGCTCAGTGGTCGAGACGCTATCTCAAAAAAAATAAATAAATAAAAACTACAAATGTTTCGAGCCAGCACACTTGGCATGCCCAGCATCATAGTCATGGAAGTAGCAACAGCAACGCCTCTCCTCCAGCTTTCACCCAGTACAGAAAAAGAAAACTGTGCTGGAAAACCCAGAAACAACCAACTCCACCTTTGTTCACACTCCAAAAGCGCCATATACTTCAAAACAAACTTTCAAGCTTGCCATCAAGATCTGCAAGCCTTTGGGCCCCAGCTCTGGGAAAGGAAGACAGGCAGCTGTAGTTACCTGGGTGAGCTTGCTCTGCTTCCCCCACTGGTGAACAATAACAACAGAACAAATGAAAAAGAGAACTTCTGTAAGAATTAAGACATGCCTGAGACAAATGCAATCTACACCTGAGTACTGCAGAACTCGCTGGAACCAACCATCTGGGAACCGCAGCTCCCACATGCCCGCCTGCCCTCAAGGCCCCAACCCCCACTCCTGGGATATCCCTCTCGCCGGGCCTCACCTTTGCAGTTTTGGCGTAGTACAGCGTTCGTCCTCGAAGCTTAAAGTACCTCCTTTTTGATCGCTGGAATGAACTGTTCTGTTTGGTCAGCATCCCCTCTTTGATGATGGTCTGGAAGTACAGAAACAAACGCATGAACACGTGCTAGAGGGGCCCTCTGCCCGGGGCGGAGACCTGGCCCCTGAGGCCGGGCACACTTTCGCCTCCCAGGGCCTGAGCAGCCTGCCAGGGCAATGGTTCTCACATCTAGCCAGACCATGACCCAGGCACAGGCCAAGGGTGCTGCTAGGACCTGAGGGGCAGGACCGCAGCTCTCGACGGGGAAGCAGCACACCTGTGCTGGGCAGGGTGGCGAAGACACTAGGTGAACCTTGGATATGCCAGTAGACTAATGGAAGGAAAACTGAGGAGCTACGAGGCCGGTACATTCTCCAACTTTAGCATTTGCTGTTTTTCAGCTATTCTTGGCCCTGTGTCCATGTTCTCTGGCCTCCTGCCATTTCTCAGGATCCTGTTGCCAAATCTGTCTACATCCGTAGCTCCAGGGTTCGCGGAGCTCCAGGCCTGCACTCTATCCCACCGTCGCCATGGTTCACAGGCCAGCACAGACATTTGTGTCCAACAAGAGCAAAGTGCCACGGTCCTACTGACACATGTCCCATCCACTGGCACTGAAGAGCCCACCACACAGGAGACCAGCCTCACCTCTCCAGAGAATCTAGAACTCACCCCGGCTCAATGATAGCAGGCACAGAGACACGGCTTCCCTGGAGCTGTCCTCCCTTCGTGTGTCCTGTGTACAGGACTCCCGGGGACACTGCCCCTGCACGCTACTTGCAAGTCAAACACTTAAGGAACTGCTCCATCACGAGACACCCTGAAGCCACCAACACCGTGAGACTAACAAGGGACAGAGACACCGCCCAATGGATGGGACTCGCCTAGTACATATGACGCCGCAGGTCCCATCCCCAGCACCACGGGAGGAAAAAATAGTAACAATAAATACACAGGAAAACCAGAACCTGCCTCTCAGCATCTGATACTTTTTTATGCTGCACCCAGCAGAAGTGTCCATTCCACAAGGAATCTCAGCAGAGAAACAGGGAAAATGTATAAAAATCCTATGCAGGGACAGGCACAGTGGCTCAGAGAAGTAACTGTTCAACTATCCGGTTCTGTAAGCTCTGCACATCAAGTCATTTTTAAAAATAATTTAAAATAGTTTCAGCATCACTTAAAATTTGCTGAGATAACCAGATTCGGAGAACCACGTACACAAAGGTGCCAGGATCCAAGCACAGCACACCGGCGTGTATGCGCCTCTCCACCCTGCTAATCCCAGGGCTGGGAGCAGGCAGGCAGGCAAGGATGCAGGAGCAAGGCCAGCTCCATGCACGGTCCCGCACACCAGGCCTAGGGCCTCCTCTTCTGCACCGCGTGGCATGCTGTCTGGGCAGGGTGACCATACATGCCCGCACCCACCACCACTCCCACAAGGCTCTGTCACCTGCAGGCCCACTAGGAAAGTGCTGTGCTCTGTGCCTGCCAGCTGAAACTTGCCTTTCCCAAGGCCCAGGGGAGAGCTGCTGTGGCTTCTGCCTTCTCCTGCACTCTACAGAGGTTGCCTGCCCTCTCCCCCAGATAATCAAAGAGTGCCAAGAAGAAAAACAGCAGAGCCCAGCACACACACATGCATGCACACACACGCACACACATACATACATACACCCACACCCCAGCCGCAGCATGGCAGGCAGGTCCTGTGCAGAAACAGAACAAGGCCCTGGGAGCTGAAGGCTGAAGCATGCGACTGTCCACCATGGGGAGCAACTGGTAGCCAGGGTCTTCCCTGAGCACCCTTTCCAACTGCACCCGGCCATGGCACCCTGGAGACACCTGGGTACACGCCAGCTCTCTGGGAACTCTGTGTGTACACCTCCTCACCCCACTCACCTTCCTTACCTCTGCAGGGGAAGAAACTGCTTCCATCTCTTTCCTAAATGCAAGTTTTTTAAAAAAAGAAAAGACAACAAAACCAACAAGCCAAAGTCACAGAAGTTGGAAGCTCTCTTTAAAGGACAGGTACTAGAGTATTTTTTCTTGCATTTCCTATCCACCTAATGTGTGAAAGAAAAAGCAAAATTAAAACATATCCCTACTGTAGAGTGTGCACACACACACAACACAATCTCTCAGAAAGCGGATGAGAGCCTGCGATCTCGGGCTGCCCAAGGAGACCTGCTATTCTATTTATAGAACAAGAGTGCTCAGAAAAGACTGGTGGGTTTTAGCGGAAAAGGCTGGGGAAAAGATAAAGACCAATATTTCTTTGAAGCTTTCTCAGAAACTGCATTTCTTCTGATTTGCTGCTCCCAAACACTATAGATAGGCAGCAGAATATTTTTAAACACGACAAACTAAAAGTGGTCAAGAAAATCACACACCCCCCCCCAAACCATCTGCCATTTCATGCAGTGGGCAGCCTGCAAGAGGTACTACAGGAAACACCGAAAGGCTGGCAACCTAGCCCACCGCGGCGTGGGCACAAGCCAGGTCCAGAGTTTGTGTGCTCACTTGGTTCTGTGCACAAAGCAAGGGGTGACTCTGCTCTTCAACCCACCTACACACCCTCAGGACAGTCAGAAACACACCCACAACACACACAGCCACTCAGAAGACGCTCCACCAGCAGTCAGATGGACCAAATAAGTGAGGAAGCCTGGCTCTGCCCTCCTCTGACTGGAGGCGAAGAGAATTCCAGAGCAGGACCCACGTCAGGAGACAGCCTGGGCCAAAGGCGGCCCTAGGATCACAGTTTCCACTGACCACACAGACCCACAGCCCACACCCAAGACGCAAGGCGCTTCTATGCCAGGCACAGAAGCTCCAGCAATCTCCACTCCCCAAGACAGCGCTAGACACTGCCTCCGAAGGCTTCAGACCAGTAAGCAAACACAACTCACATGCTCCTTGAGAGGAGCCAGTGAGACTCCGTCACAGGGTGAGGATCCCCTCTCTTTCTTGCCACCCCTCTTCACGCATGAGGCAGTCTGACATGGAGCTCATACCACAGGACAGATGGGCACACGCAGCAGCACTTGGGGACACAGAGATGCCTCTCCATGGAAAGGCCAAAAATACCAGTTCTCAGGAGACATGAAGAGCTGAGCAAAGGGAACTCAGAGACTGTGGGGGCCATGGACCCCAAGGCCCCCAGCTGCTCCTCAGTGTAGACACAGAGCTTAGCAGTGCAAGATGGGGCAAAAAAAGAGTCTCAGATCGCTGCCCAGCCTTTACAAGGTTGCACGGACCCCATCGGTCTCATGGCCCAGATGCCTATTTTTAAAAGATGAGGAGACCAAGCAAAGGCCCCGGATGACTCCAACATGTCCAGCACAGCATGGGAGGACACAGCAAGTCAGTGACCAGTGTGGAGCGGGCACCCCTCTGAGGGCTGGAGGGACAAGACATTCCCCCAAAGAGCTGCCTGAATGAGGTGCCCTATGCAGAATAGGGGAGGCGAGGAAACCAGGACTGAGACTGTGGAAAACAGAAGGGAACATAACTAGAACCTCTGCATTAGGTTAATCTCCTGTGAGTCTGACAGCACATGGCAGAATAATAAATAGGCAGAAATGAGGCTTAAAAAAGCAGCTGAGTTGGGCCTGATCCATCCTGTTCTGGGCAGCAAAAGACCCCAGACCCGGCCTTGCCACACCTTTATTCCATACATTCCAAAAGACCCAGAAGGGCAAGGCAGACACCTGCAACAGTCCTGGAGAAGTTATGCAGATGTAAATCCCACAGGACAGGACAGATGCCAGCAACAGTCCTTGAGGAATGATGTAGATCCTGGTGCAGCTCTGCCCTGGAGTATCACAGCATGTGGCACCACTGGAGTCCCTGTTGCTACCAGAGGCGAAGGCAAGAGTTAAGTCCCCAAGTCCGTCTGCAGGCAGGAAAGCTCAGTCCAGTCAGAGTGCGATTGTGCAATTATTTCTCCCAAACAGGACTGCTCCCAACAGGGTACCCTGCTGGCTCGGGCTCAGGAGCACAGAGGAGGAAAAGAGAGAAAGGACAGTGACAAGAAAGTAGTAGAGAGCAGAACAGGGCACACACTGAGATGACACCAGGGAGGGGCCCACGGAAATTACACAGGGCATGACCTAAAGGAAATGGTGGAAGCACAGATGACGGGGTTTCTGACTTCCCAAAAACATGGGCTCACAGCATACACAGCACACATTTAACTCAACACAGGCCAGCCGGCACACAGCTGCAGGCTAAGTGTCTGCATGCGTCCCAACTGCTCCTTCCTTCCGCAAATCGCCAGAGAGGAACTGGGGAATCCGAGACAGCCAAGATATGGGCCTTGGCAGAAGCCTGGCATGAGACCAAAGCGGCCACACAGACCGCTGGATGAACAGGGAATGAGGGGACCAACCGGCTCCTTCGCTCTTACCCCAGACCCTCAAGTCAGTTCTGGGTGGCAGATTCTGGATGTCACTCAAAAGGCAATATATTAAACTTTCAGCAGATAGTATAGAAGCATTTCTATATTTATTTGGGTTTTTTTCAGATAAATTACAAGTTTCCATTGAAATGAAGGAAGATGCCTCATTTTGTCCCCACTGATGTGTGAGCCGTCTCGGACTCCGTTAACATCCCACCCCACAGCAGGCCTCCCCCTGCCTGAGCCACACCCATTTCCCTTTAGCAGCCACCCCCATGCCCACACTGACCTCACCCGCACTGCTGCAAACAGCTCAACACCTGGACTCTCAGCTCTGTGCAGCCCTGCTGGCCCAGCGGCCCTTCATCCTGGTGCTACCCTGCAAGTCCCTAAACAACGCTCCTGCTGGGGTGGAAAGATGGCGGACTACGTCACCGGAATTCAAGAGCATGGGTGCTTCTACTCCACCTTTTCTCCTCTCCTCTGGCTTGAACACAGTCACGACACCTAGTGCTACAGCAAGCTCGGTCCTGGTGTCATCAAGAGGCAGCCCACTGCAGCCTGTCCAGAAAGGTCACTCTCTTATCTGGCACCCCAGGGTCAAAGGCACCACATCTGAAATGTCCTCACCTCAAACCCCTATCTCCACACACCTGCCCTCTCAAACTGCTCCCATCCCCCGCGCGCAAGCGCATCTCCTCGGTCAGTGTTAATGGTATCACTAAAGCTACAGAAGAAGCAGGCTCACTCAGCTCTCTCCTCATTCCCAGGTCCCGTTGGCAAAGCAATGCCAACACTCTGCTTGTTAACCAGACATCCTGCCATCCCTCTTTGTAAATTCAGTTCCCACCTCAAGCTTCCGGCAGAGCTCCCTGAGTGGGATCCAGACCCCAGCCAGCACATTAGGTTAATGCACAGGTTAGAATGCGGGCACCACTCCACTCCCTGCCCAGGGACCTGGCAAACCCATCTTGCCCACCCTGTGCAGCTCAGACCCCAGGAGGAGCCTCGGTGTCAGTAAAGTAGGCGTGGCACCTGGAGCCCCAGGCTCCTCTCACACAGAGCCCCCACACCGTGCTGGTCACGTGCCACACCTCAAACACACCTGAGCTCTGTCTAGGGCGTCTCAGTGACTCTTCTCCCACCTAAAACCTGCGAAGCTCTGAACCCAGGTCACTCAGGAGCCTCCATTACAAACAGGCTGCCTCCCAGCCAGATGAGAGCCTGGGTGCCCAAGGGCCTCCTTAAACTCAGCCCCCCGGTGCCCTGGGAACTATTCACAAAACGGGCTAACATCTCTCAATTAGAGCTCTAAAAACTAAGAACGATTAACAACCTGACAAAAATATGACCGAAGGTTTCTCAGAAACAAGTACAAATGGCCTTAAGCACATGAAAAGAAGCTCAACCTAGCTAATAGTAAGAGAAAAACGACTGAAACCTAACCTTCTATCCTCACCACCAATTAGCCCTAAAAACGAAACAAAATCATGCTCACATTTACCTCAGTCCAGCAAACCCACCCAGGGCCCCAGCCCCAAAGACATGCTGGCAAAATACCATGAGGTCTGCACAAGGCTATCTGCTGCTAACTGCCGCAGCAAAACACCCACCAACAGGCAAGCGGTTGAATGACCGATGGCACATTACAAAAATAGCAGCTCAAAACCACAAACGAGACAAAAGGAGTTACAGAGTTTTACAAGCTGTGACAGGACAGCAGGTAGACAGAAGAGAAGGACGCAGGGCTGGGTGTGGCTCCCTGGTACTGTGCTCTCCTGGCAGAGTGAGGCCCGGGGTTCCATCCGCAGCACTGAAAGGCAAAAAAAAAGAAAGGTGCAGCTCATGAACAGGAGGAGGGGTGTGTGCACGTGGGGGAGAAGACAGTAAAGCTGAGCATCTTAAAGTCGAAAACCCAAGTAATTACTAAATGGCCACCTGAGGCAGCGTGCTGGGGCAGGGGTGAGACAGGAAAGCAGCCTGACACTGGCAGCCTCCCAAGGCGCTGAGCCTTGCCCACCCAGGTCTACCCAGGCCTTTAGAGTGACCACTAGTCCCCACGGGAACCATCCTAGGGAGACACAGCCAAAGATCCCATGACCCAGGCGCCTGCAAGAAGGGCGGCAGCTGCACACACGGAGTCAGTCCCTAGGAGACAGCAGCACAGTCATCATCGACTTTCCCTCAGTCACAGCCTCAGCACCTGAGAACAGTGACCGCATCCCACACCAACCTCCAGAGAAGCAACAGGCGTGAGACTCAAACCCAGGTTTGTCAGATTTTAGTTCCTTCCCTCATTCTTACAAATACTGTTAAAAATGAAAATGCAAATTATGTTTGGGGAAGACTTGCTTTTCATTATGCTCGCTCTCACAGGCTCAGATTACACTGCAGCCTACACTGTCCTCCTACTTTTCCTGAGGTGAATTTACACACAAATGTGCACACGGGAGGCACAGCCCAGCTGCACTACACCGGGACAAACTGTAGCATCTGATCCCCCTACCTGTGGGCCAGCAAGGTGGGAAGGACTCGCTCAGCCCTGTGAAACCTGCAGGATAAAACTCACCCTGATGGAGCCAAGAAGTGAAGTCACCACATTTCAGCAAATATTTATCGAACACTCGAGCGCCAAGCCCCATTGTGAACGTGCTGGAGAAAGGACCAAGACTCGGGACCTTTGAGGCCGTGCACTTGGGCAGAAGGGTCCTTCACACAGTAACCAGCACCACAGATGCTGCTCCAACACGCTCAGAAAACGGTGCAGGCGAAGACCAGAGAGACAGATACACCTGGGTCCAACTGAATTCTCTCTCCATCATATCTACCTACAAGTTTCCATAAAGTATCTTAAATGTCATGAGAAGTCAGGAGATGTACACAAGCCTGAGGCAGCCGCACCAGTAGCCTGAGCCTTGATCCCAGCTCTGAAGACATCGGCACAACAGAAGACCACGTGGGGACAGCATCACCCTCAGTGTTCAAACCTGCTTCCGGGCAGCGCTCAGCCAGCTGCTCTGACCCTCACAGGCCTTAGCTAGAAATAAAGGCCAGCTGGACCACCTGTCTGCGACCCAAGAATACCTCCCAAGCTCCTCCCAGGAAACACCTTCCTGTCAGCATCAGCGCGCAGCTGATGTGGAGAGGGGACGTCATGTACCACACATTAATAACCTGCTTCTCCAAGCCGCACTTTCTTTTTTTTTTTTTGAGACAGGGTCTCAGTTTTAATTCACGGTCATCTTGAACTCTCAGTGTAGCCTTGGGTGGCCTCAAACTCAGCAATCCTCCTACCGCAGCCTCCCAAGTGCTGGGATCACAACACCTGGCCCAAACTACACATCCAATTGGATCTTTTGCTTTGTGTTTGATTTCTCTCCACTCTCTTCTATTTCATTTCCTCAGACTCTGAAGGATGCTGGCATAGTTCTGAACTATCTAGAGAAAAATGACAGTGCTAACAGACCAAATGCTTTGAACATCTGCTGAAGTAACTCTGCTTAGATAAGTTTAGATTTATTTTCAACACTGGAGTTAGAAGTTTTTTTAAAAAGACAACATAACTAAGTTGCTCCACACAACGTACACATTTATCAGGGTATTATGAAATGTAAACCCTACGTTTTTACAAGTCATGCCCTTTCTTACATTTGGCTCTTTACATTTGCTCTGTTTTAACCCAACAGTTCTGTCAGCTCTGGCTCTGTTTGGGAAACTCCAGAGGAGACTGAGGCAGGCTTCCTGCCTTCCGCCCCAGAGCAAACCGCTAGGCCTCCGAGTGCAGGTGTGGAACGCAGGTGTGGTGCGTACCACCGGCACTTTGGTGAGGAGGTAAAGAGTGTTTGTGGGTGTGTTCTCAATATAAACCCCGTGCTTATTTTAGGAAACCTGATACCAATTAAAAATAATCCAGACCCCCCACCCAACATGACCCCCAGCTGTACTATGCATGCTTCCCGACATCCCCCTCCGCTGGTGTTTCGCACACAGCTGAAGTGCATTCTGTAAACAGCCGGCCTCTCTGTTTCCCCAACGGCAGGAAGCCCATCTGCACTTGGCCTTCCTCAATCACCTGCCATCAGGCCACACCAGTCAGGTCGGCCTCACTCCAGCAGGTGATCCCAGGCCTTGGGGCCACGGCCTCCGCAGGGCCGTCTCCACAGGACGGTCTCCACAGGGCGATCCCCACAGAGCAACAGGCAAAGGCGAAGCCACACAGTCTGTGCACACACAAGCCCAGGGGGGTCCCCATGCTGCTTAGCTGTCACTGTTAGCCCCTGGGTCAGTCAGCAGACAAGTGTGGAGTAGCTTCCCGGACCTGGACTTGGACCCTAAGTTGTTTGCAATGCTTGTTTTATTTTGTTGGTGCTATAAGGAAACCTATGCTAAGCACATGTTCTACTGCTGAGCTGTGCCCACCTTGTTCACAACTTTTGCTATTTAACAGTGCAATCAACATGTTGTGATCCCTTTTTCATATTTAGTACTCTTTCCTGAGGACAGGGTCCCACCAGTAGAATTTGGGTCAAGAATATGCACTTTTGGGCCGGGGAGTTAGCTCAGTGGTCCCGGCGCCTGTCTTGCAAGCGCAAGGGCCCAGGTTCGATTCCCCAGTAACCACATAACAGTACTGGGTGTGGAGACCCACACCCAGCAGCAACCAGTACCACAACCCACAGTGCCGGGCGTGGTGGCTCACGCCTGTCATCCCAGCACTCGGGAGGCAGAGGCAGGAGGATTGTGATGTGAGTTTGAGGCTGAGCTCAGGGCCAGCCTGAACCACAAAGCGAGACCCTGTCTCAAAAAACCTGAAAAAAAAAAGAATATGCACTTTTGTTATTCACATACCAATGGGTTTCTATAAACAGCAAAATTCCAGCGCATACAAAATACTAGTTTAGATACAAAAATACACTTAAGCAATTTTGACTAATAGGTGAGAAAAATAGAGGCAATTAGAAACACACACACACACACACACACACACACACACATACACGTCAGCCTTGATGAAGCCAGGTTTTATTTGGGCCTCTTAGAGCCACGAAGATTAAAAACACTTCCCGGTCTTCCTTCGACCAGTCTGAGCACTAGTCACCTTTCCCAAAGTTCTAACACACCCCAGCTAACAAGCCTGGGTCTCCTGAGACAAGTGCTGCCGCAAATTTTACCAAAGTGCAGGAAGAAATGAATCAAGTCTCTACTCTGAAATGTGGAAAGGAGAACAGGCCTATAAATGGTAACGTTCAGATGCTTCCTCCTTTAGATGGTACTAACCACGCACAGGAACAACTCTATTAAAAACCCCACTGGCTCCCATCAAAGTGGTCACTATGATCAAATGGTCCTAGAAACCCCCCACTGGTTCCACCAGCAGGCAGGCATGGTAGCATACGCACCTGATTCCAGCACCTAGGACGCTATGGCAGGAAGATCACTGTGAGTTCAAGACCAGCCTGGACTACACAACGAAACCCTGTATCAAACCAAAAAATAACAGGACAGGGCCACAAAAGTACTCGATGGCCCCGAGAGGCAGATTCCAGCTGAAGAGAGCGGCCCTTTTGAACAAGCAATCCCGGGCCAAGTGGATATCCACATACAACAAATAAAGTGCATCAGATAACTAAAGAGGTGACCTACAAGGACACAGGAGTGTATCTTCTTGACCATCGCTTTGATAATGGTTTCTTAAACATGATATCAGAAGTACAAGGAAAAAACCCCATTAAACTGGACCTCATTAAAATGAAAAACTTTTGCGCCTTAAAGGACATCTTTAGGAGAGTAAAAAGACAACTGCGAGAACGGGACAGAACATATGCAAAGCATGTTATGGTAAGGGTACAGTGTCTGGAATATGGGGAGAGCTCTTGCAATTCACTCGCAAAAGGGTTGGGGGTGACGGGGATGCCTAGAATCCCAGCACTTGAGAGGCTGAGGGAGGATAATGACAAGTTCGACCAACAAGCCCATGTAAAGATCCGCAATATCATTAGTCATTAAAGAAATGCGTAATCAAAACAAATGGAAAGTAAAGTATTGGAAAAGTGGGAAACATCGGCCCTGACACATGGGAGGGAACGGAAAGTAACCCAGCCATAGCAGGAACAGTCGGAAGCTCTTCAGAGGGTAAACACCAAACAACAGCAGCTCTACACAAAGGTACAGTGTCCACCCAAAAGAAAACAGACACTTACACGGCTATTGTATGAGAGCATTCGGAGCAGTTCTACAACCACCAAAAGCAGAAACAAATCAAGCGTCCATCAACAGCAGAATCGCTGACCACTGAACAAAGCGCAGCACGTCCACATGATGGAACCCCATTCAAGCACAAGACAGAGGCAAGTCCTAGAAAGGCACAGCCAGGATGAACACAGGGACACTAAGTAAGACTGCCACGCACAAGGCCAGGTCACACAGTCCACTTCCACAAAATGTCAGGCAAGCCCAAGGCAGCAGAGCCAGGCTCACGTGCCTGAGCTGGAGGAGGGAGCAGACTGACTGTGGAAAAGAGGGAGAAAGAGAAAATCAGAGGGACCCTCTTCCACCTTCCCACATGTGCAAGCACCGTGCAGCAGGGAACAATCTTCGAGCCCAAACTGAGAGCAGGGAACACCAGCAGAGCTGTGACCCAGACATCCTCCACCTCAGACACAGCACAGCACCAGGCAGAGGTGTCCTCGAAATACTACTCTGGGACACATGGCCCACACAGAAGGGTACAAAATCGGGCCACCGTCCACCCACCACTCAGCCACATGCCCAGGGTGTGAGTGCAGACCCAGACTGACAAGCAGCAGTGCAAGGCCAATCAATCAAAAACGAGGTGGGGACAGAGAATGACGTGGCACCCGCAATCCCAGCAATGGGCAGGCTGAGGCAGGAAGATCCAGATCTGAAGACAGCCTAGATGAGCAACTGAGCAAGATTCTGTCCATTATTCACAAAATAAACTTTAAAAGGACTACGGACATGACCTAGTGGTAGAGACCCCTGGGTTTGATTACCTGTAACCCCCTCACACACACACATAAAATGAAAGAACATGTGTAAGTCTGAAATAATTCTGCATGTGTTTCTTGTCATTTCTAACATCCAGGAAGATACTGCCTTTATTTTAAAAATTAAAATTAGACATTTTTAAAGGAAATGAAGCATCAAAATCAGAATAAGATGAACATAAAAGACAACAAGCTAAGATATAAGACAACATTTGAAAAGGTAGCAAGAATCATCACACGATAGCAGAATTAAAAATCCAACTGGAAGGGGCTAAAAGGAAAAATGTACAAAACAAAAATGTACCACTAGCAACAAAATAGGAGAAGTAATAGGCTACAGGAGAGAAGAGAGAAATGACCATGAGAAATCTTCAGGGGCAGAGTGTGACCTGCAAATA
This sequence comes from Petromus typicus, assembly GCA_004026965.1. NCBI lineage: Eukaryota > Metazoa > Chordata > Mammalia > Rodentia > Petromuridae > Petromus > Petromus typicus. The sequence goes on from PVIR01015627.1 coordinate 15,867, forward strand.
GTAAGAACAGCCCAAAACAAAATACATGGAGACACAGTTGGAAGGGCTTCCCTCACACACTGGACCTACCCCACTCATTCAGGGGGCCAATACAGCTCTAAAGCTAATCCAGCCCCAAAGAAGCACAAAGTCCTGGCTACCTAAACCACAGGAGGAAGAAGGGCGGTGCCACGCCCAGGGCAGGTCCCCTCTGCCCCCAGACATGATGCAATGCTGGCTCTGGATCTCAGTCCTGAAGACAAAGGCTGACCCTACATACAGACCAGGCAGCCAGGACAAAGACTCCCCTGGGAAGGAGGATGGTGCTGAGCATAAAACTGAATGGAGGCAGTCACAGACCCAGGTTACATCAGAAATCGACAGAGAAGGAAAGGCTGGACTCCATGGAGGTGACACGCGTGAAACCCTCACTATCCTAACTGCTGACTCAACAGAGAGGATACGGCAATTGCCCTGACCACTTAGAAGGAACATAGTCCTTCCCCAAAGGAAGCAGGAAAACAGCTTTCCAGCAACCAACAGGTAACTGTGGGATGAATGCAAACTCATAATACAGTGGATTCAGATGTGATGTATGAAAGCTGAAAAGCACTTAGTAGCAGGTGGCTGGGGTCAAGGCAATACTGCATGCACAGTGGGGAGGATGTGAAGTAATACATTTGACTTCTAACAAACAGGAGGAATCCAGGACATGCCTCCTACAGGATGCTGCCGGGAAGGCACAAAGCATCCTTGTGCACATTTGACCAAAACATCAGCCTGAGCATAATCAGGTCTCCAAGACCTCTCACTTCCAGTTTATAGGAAATAGAAGATAAACAACAAATAAAAAGGAACCCTCAGGAAACAATCAGACAAATCCACAAAGAGATTTGATAACTGCCTGTTTCTTCAGCAGGACATGGTGACACATTCCTATAATTCAAGCACTAGAGAGGCTGAGACAGGAGGATCCTTGTGAGTTCAAGGCCAGCCTGGGCTACGTAGTGAGTTCTAGATCAGCCTAAACTACAAAGCATGACCCTGTCTACAAAACAAAATCAAAAAGGAAGGAAGGAGATCAGTGAAGGAAGATGTTTCCAGTTAAGAAACTAAAGAGATACAAGAAAGAAATATGTATAAATGTGATGGAAGCCAGGCATGAAGGGGCACATGGCTATGATCCCGGCCGGTGAGGAGGCTAAGGCAGGAGAAACAGGAGTTCAAGCCCACTCTGGGCAACTCTTGAGACTTAGAGACCCTATCTCTAAATAGTCCCAGTACTGCACCTGAGACATGTGTTCAAAGATCCCATTGTGATTACAGATGTTTTCGTTTCCATTATAGTCATGTTAACTTTCCTTCTGCATGTTTTTGTTTTGTTATTATCATTTTTTTTTTTTTAGGTTTTTTGAGACAGGGTCTCACTTTGTGGTTCAGGCTGGCCCTTGCTCAGCCTCAAACTCACATCACAGCAATCCTCCTGCCTCTGCCTCCCGAGTGCTGGGATTACAGGCGTGAGCCACCACGCCCGGCACTGTGGTATGTGGTACTGATTGCTGCTGGGGTGAGTCTCCACGCCCAGTATTGTATGTGGTTACCGGGGATCGAACCCGGGCCCTTGCATTTGTAAGACAGGCGCTGGATCCACTGAGCTAAATCCCCGGCCCTGTTTTGTTATTATTCTTTAGGTAGAGTCTCACTATGTGGTGTAGGCTGGCCCTGAGTCACTTGCAGTGATCCTCCTGCCTCAGCCTCCCAAATGCTGAGATTACAGGCATGCACCACCACGCTTGGCTGCTTCTGCATATTTTAAAGATTATTAGACACAATTTTAAGTTACTATCTATGAAAGTGACCTTTTATCATTTACTAGTATGATACTTTTATTTGATATTTTTGGCCTTGTCAGGCTTTGGTGTGGACTTTCCTTTGGCTGGCTTTCTCGTACTTTCCCATTCCTTTGTGTTAAATGAGTCTCTTTTAAACAGCTTGGTGGGTGGCGTTCTCTCATCCCGTCTGTCTTCTAAGTGGAGCACAGAAACCCACTTACACTGAATGTGACACTGATGCACTGGGTCACACTACAGGCTGTTTGCTTTCTGTCCGCCCCACGGTTCTGAGTCCCATTTCCTCCCTCTCTCACTTTCTTTCAGATTTAGGATTTATTATTCCAGTGGACATATCAGTGTCCATCACCATTTTAGCGGCCACCACAGCTGGCCCCCAGCTGGCCCCAGCTGCCTCCTGTGCAGCTGCAGGAAGGCTCTCGCCCCATGTACTGCTTTCTGGTGTGCATGGGCTCTCATCCTACACACCGTAAACCCGAAAGGCCGACAAGCACTCGGCCTCTCCACAGACGTGCCCATTCTGTCATCCTCCTTCCCTCCGACAACTCCAACCTGAGGTCACTTTGGCCAAGACAGAACACTCCCACAAGAACACTGCATCTCTTCGAGCGGAAATGTCAGCGCCCGAGCCTCCCATCTGAAGACCCTTTGTGGTCTCTGACCCTAACCCGGCATCAGCAGCCTGTGCCCTGGGCTCACAGTCCCAGCCCACGCTGGCCTCCTGCCTTCCTACCAAGTGAGGCTCAGTGGCCCTGGGCCTAGTGTGGCCTTCCAGCAGCCCAGGGAACTTGGTGGGGCCCTCAAGTGCCGACTTGGCTGTGTCTCTCAGGCCCTCTGGTGACGGCAGTACACAGGCTGGCCAACTTACCATGGCCTTCCTTGCCAGTATTTTCTTTTATCTTCTGGGTCACTAGTTTTACAGCTGTGTCTAATCTGCTCTTCCTTTGATTACCTAATTTTGATTATTATATTTCGGCTTTAGAATTTTCAGGTTTTAAAAAAATTTTTCTGCCAGAGCTATGCCTAAACTCTGCAGCTGATGTATATCTGGCTGGGGGGGCGGGGGGGTGAGACAGGGTCTTACTACATATACATAGTCCAGCCTGCCTCAAACTAACATCGTGTATAACACGCATAAATCTTGTAGATCTGTCTGTATAGCAGCTATTTCTGCTGGTTTTAACTAAGCAGCCTCCTTTCCCTCTGTCTATTTTCATTGTGTGCAAAATAGTGAATTTACTAACAGCTTATAGAAGAAACTGGGGGCCTATCCATCTAGGGATGATTACCTCTTGCTTCTCCCTTCAGGACTGGAGTTGGACAGGGCCTTCCCAGACACATCCTCAGCCCTTCTTTAAATTTTGAGACAGGCTGTCACTAAACTGCCCAGACGAGGTGGGCTCCTCCTGCCTCAGCCTCCCAATGTTGAAATGACAGGCATGCAGGAAGATGAATGTTTGCTTCGGTTAGGAACTGGGGGATACTACCATTCCGCAACGACTAATCTCAGACACAGGGCTGCAGTTCTCCAGAGCTTCTGCTCTTACTCATACCCAGCAGGAGATGTAGTTCGCAGGTTTGGGGATCCCAACCTAACTGGGGTTTGGTGCTTGGAGCCTTTCTTTCCCTTTTTCACCATGACAGGGCGCTATGGTGGTTTCCCAAGGCAGTAGTAACTAAGCACCACAGCTGCCAAGCTTAAAAACCAAAAGCAAAGCCAGCTGTGATGGTGCACCCCCGTGATCCCAGCACTTGGGAGGTTGAGGCACAAGGATCACTGCAAGTTCAAAACCAGTCTGGGCTACACAGAGAAACACAAACTCCTAAAAATGAAAGGGACAGAGGATGTCACCCAACACAAAGGTCCTGGGTTCAATCTCCAATACCAGAAAGAAAAGAAAAGCAGAACAAGCTGCCGCACATTTCTGGAATCTAGATGCCTAAAATCAATGGCTGGCGAACCCCTCCCCCCCACCCCCGTGCCCAGGAAGAGCCCATCCCTTGCCTCTCTCAGCATGGGTGGCTCTGGCACCTCTTGGTTTACAGCTGTCATCCCAGACTCCTTTCCACAACTGTTTATGACAAGATCTCACTCTGTAGTTCAGCCTGGTCTCAAACTTGTGGAGATCCTCCTACTTCAGCCTCCCAAGTGCTGGGATTACAGGTGTGTGCCACCACGCTTGGGGACATTTTTTGTGTCTGTCCAACTCTATCATTCAAAGACACCAATATTAGAGTTTGCCCTAAATTCAATATGATTTCATCTTTAATGACAACTGCAAATACACCAAAAGGTCCCATTTGAGGTTCCAGTAGACTAGGTCTTTAGGGATGTGATCCCCACTACATAACCCCTCCAGATCCCAAGGTCTGATGCTAGGTCCACTTCCTTGAGCCCACCCACCGTCCTGCACGATGCCTCACTCTGTGCACTCTGGCACGAGGTTCATTCGAGGCACGGCCCACCTCCCCTTTCCACTCACCTCCCAGCCAAAGCACTGGCCAGCAAGCCCTGCCAGGCCCTCTCTGAGATCAGATCGCGCCCAACGTGACTCTCAAAGCACAGCGCTCTCCTAAAGAGTGCCAGGCGCTCTTCACTGTCACCACACAGCCCCCATGCACACACGCACTTGCATTCACCCTGGGGCTCTCTGCCTGAACCTCTGGGCTGCTGTTTTGGAGCTGTTGCTGCTCACAGGGTGGCCCAGTGCATGGCATAGCACTTGACCATCTTGAGATGCCCAGTACCACTGAAGTCAATGGAACCAGTGAAGTAAGAAAAACAACATCCCGCCACTAGCATTCCTGATGGACTCAGTAAATTAATGATTTCTTTAAAAAATCTTCAGTGCTAGTTTTCAGCCAGACTCCTTTTTATAGTATTTGCTTTTTTGGCTGCCAGGTCTGTAGTCTCACCAGGACTAGCCTAAACTGGAGGTGGAGAAGGTCAAGAAGATGAACTTGATATAGAATTCAAAAGGTGTTGCTGTCAGAAAGACAGCAACAATCAAAACCAACTGAGCGGTATGGTGGCGCAGAACTATAATCCCAGCACTGTGGAGGCTGAAGCAGGAGGACTGTTGCAAGTTTGAAGCTATCCTGGACTACATAGTAAATTCAGGTCAGCCTGAACTACACAGCAGGTCTCAAAAAAAAAAGTAACCAGACCAGGGATTTTTCTTGGAAGTACAGGGCTTGAGTTTGATTCCTGGTAGGCAAAAAAAAAAAAAAAAGAAAGAAAAAGAATCAAAAACAAAGTAACCCCGGCCGGCTAGGGATTTTAGCTCAGTGCTTCCAACGCCTACAGGCACAAGGTTCTGGGTTCCATTCCCAAGTAACTACATAAAGCAACGCCAGGCGTGGTGACTCACACTGACCAGGAATCAGTACCAAATACCACAGTGCCGGGCATGGTGGCTCCCACCTGCAATTCCAGCACTCAGGAGGCAGAGGCAGGAGGATTGCTGAGTTCTGGGCTGAGTTCAGAATCAGCCTGAAGAACAAAGCAAGACTCTGTCTCAAAAATATAAACAACAAAGTAACCACATGGAGAAACTACTGCAACAGGTACTATGTTCAATGTTTGACATAAATCAGGTCATTTATTTCTATGAGTTAGCAGCATTTTTATGTTATCATTTATTTTGCAGATATGAAAACTGAGGCTCATGAACAGACTGCTAACACGTACTGTTCTAATATGCCCAAGAGCTAATATGTTCCCTTCTGAGAGATTAAAAAAAAAAAAAAATGGGAGAAGGAGACAAGGTCTTGCTACATAGTTCATGTTGGCCTTGAACTGCCTATGGAGCCGGACTGGCCTTGAACTGCCAATCCTTCTGCCTCAGCCTCCCAGGTACTAGGGTCACAAGGTGGACACCACCACATTCTGTGAAGAAACCAAATTTTAAGTGAGGTTTAGAAATTTGCCATGACCATGTCTCCTTTGTAGATAAGAGGTCTGCAGAGATTTTATGTGCCACCAAAATTCAGACTCTAAAATTCTGTAATATAATACAACATTCAAAACCTTTTATAACCAGGTATAAAGGTGCACTCCTCTCATTCCACATAGTCAAAGAGGCTGAAGCAAGGAAGACCACAAGTGCAAGACCACTTTGAGCAACTTAATAAGATGTTGTGTCAAAATAAAAAAATAAAAATAAAAATAAAAAAGTGTGGGGAGGTCAGGCAGTGCTACATGCCTGTGAACCCATCATTTGGGAGGCTGAAGCAGGAGGATCGGTGAGAATTCAAGGCCAGCATGGGCTACATAGTGAGTTCAAAGCCAGCCTGAACTACAGAACAAGACCCTATCTCAGAAAAATAAAAATTAAAAAAAGGTGTGGGGAATGCACCTCAGCAGTAAAGTACCCCTGGACTTGACACCTGGTATCACAAATAGCAAACAAAAAACATCTTTTATAGGGGTTAAAGGTATACGTCAGTGGTACAGCACACAATACCCCAGGAGGGATGGCTATAGTCAAGAAAACAGCAGTGTTGGGGCCGGGGATTTAGCTCAGTGGTTCCAGCACATGTCTTGCAAGCGCAAGGGCCTAAATTCAATCCCCAGAAACCACATACAACAATACTGGATGTAGAGACTCACGCCCACCATCAATCAGCACCACAAACCACAGTGCCGGTCATGGTAGCTCACACCTGTAATCCCAGCACACGGGAGGCAGAGGCAGGAGGACTGCTGTGAGTTCAAGGCCGAGCTCAGGGCCAGCCTGAACTACAAAGTGAGACCTGTCTCAAAAAAAAAAAAAAAAAAAGTGAACTGCACAATATGCGAACTACATCTCTCCTAAAGCTGGTTTTCAAGTCTTTGAAAACTTGAACATTTTAATCTGTTTTCTACTTGTGTTCATTTAACAATGGAAAATGCTGTGTTTAAATCTGAAATACAAGCCCTTCCTTGCTTATAAGGAAAAAATGATAATGTAGAATTTTTTTTGAGACAGTCTCACTAAGTAGCCCAGACTAGTCTTTAACTTGTGATTGTCCTGCCTCAGCCTTCTAAGAAGCTGGGAATACCAATGTGTCACCATATCCAGCTTAGAAGCATTTAAATAATTTAAACTATCTTAGCTGACAGCTCACAGAATGATACTGTTCTGTACTCAAATTTCAGAATACCACCTAATACACTAGTTATCTCACCAGTCAGTACTGCACATTAGCTCCACTCCTTCCCCTTTGGCTATAAGATCACAGTCCTCATTGCATATTGTGGTCAGGAAATGGAAACGAACCCGCGTGTTTGCTGGAGACAAGTCCAACTCCACAGAGTTCTGTAACATAGCTAGATGTAGTGGCACAAGCCTATGTAATCCCAGCACCCATCCTGGGAGACTGAGGCAGGAGGATCACAGGCTCAACCCAGGCTGGCAACTAAGCAATTTAGCAAGATCTTGCTTCAAAAGAAAAAATAAAGGAAGAGCTAAGGATACAGCTGAGGGCCAAGGCCCTGAATATCCAATCCCCAGTACCACACAAAAAAAGTTCAAAAACATAACGCCTTGTGTAAAATACTAAATTAATAAATGATTATTTCAATCAGCATATACTGAATTGTTGCTACAGACCTGGACGAAAGTTTTTAAAAGTTTATCACCTAGAGATTTTTTTTGGAACTTGGTAGGCCTCTCTTCACAAGAAGGCCTTAATAGTCCTGTTCCTCACCACACAGCAACACCAGCAGCCTCTATCTTAGTTACTTTCCGTTTTTCTTCTTTCGGTTTTTACTTTCTAATTGATTTTACTGGTACATTTTATATATACATTATGATTACATTCCACATTAAGAGTTTATCCCAGTACATGACACATCTTGATTTCTAATTGTCTCCCATTCCCCTGCCCTCCCTACAGCCCCCAACCCCCAGTTTTTTGAGACAGGGTCTCCCTTTATAGTTCAGGCTGGCCCCAAACTCACGATATGGCTCAGGCCAGCCTGGAACCCACAGCATCCTCCTGCCTCTGCCTCCTGAGTGCTGGGATTGCAGGCGTAGCCGCCATGCCCAGCACTGTGGTGTGTGATTACCGAGGTTCGAACTCCCGACCATGCCCTTGCAAGGCAGACACCAGAACCACTGAACTAAATCCCAGGCTCTCCTTTTTTTTTAACCACAAACCTTTTTCTTTCCCTTCTTTCCCCCATCCCTCTTTCACTTTTCCTTTTGAACATTTTCTTCCTATTTGACAATACCTATCATACAATTTAGACCTCATTTACCCTTTCAATTTCTCAAACCAGAGAAATGATACAGTATTTATACATGTATGCCCTATTTATTTCACTTATGGGTATGTCCTCAAGGTTCATCCATCTGAGTACAATGACTCAAATTTATCATTCTTTGGGGCTGAATAATACTCCATTTAATTTTTTTTTTAAAAAAACCTCACATCTTGGGCCAGGGATTTAGCCCAGTGGTTCCAGTGCCTGCCTTGCAAGCGCAAGGACCCGAGTTCGACTCTCTGATAACCACATACAATACTGGGTGTGGAGACTCACGCCCAGCAGCAACCAGTACCACATACCACAGTGCCGGGCGTGGTAGCTCACGCCTGTAATCCCAGCACTCGGGAAGCAGAGGCAGGAGGATTGCTGTGATGTGAGTTTGAGGCTGAACAAGGGCCAGCCTGAACTACAAAGTGAGACCCTGTCTCAAAAAAAAAAAAAAAACCCACATCTTAATTACTTTTCTTGTTGCTGAGACAAAATACTCAATGCCCAAAGTTAAGAGAGGTTTATTTAGCTCAATTTATAAAGGTTTCATTTCAGTTTGCTGCCCCAAGGCTGAGGAGGCATGACAGAGGGGCATTACAGGAGAAACACTCAGTGGGCAGAATGTAGCAATACAAGAAGAGATGACCAGCGCTCTTCCTATCTCCTGTATCTGATCCAGCCACCCTGCGTGCGGAGCATTCACACCCTCCTGATCCTAGCGTCTTTGATCCTAGCATTGCACCAGAAATCAATCCCAGCGTCACACACTTCCGATCCAACCACTGCTGACCACATGAGGCTTTAGGGGACATCTAGACACAGCCATCACAGCCTCTGTCAGAGGCTTTTTAAAAATGCAAGTTCTCAAGTCCCACTGCAGCCTCCTCAGCCGAGATACTTGTTTCAACAAGGGCCCCAGGGAATGTATCCACACATTAAAAATTTCAGGAATATTATCAGAAGAGTCACCCTTTTATAAATCGCTTCTTTCCCTACTGAAGACAGCCCAGCCCTGCACTAGACTAGACCATTATTTTGATAACCTGACATACATACAGCTCTGGTCCTGGGCCAGCTCGTCCCCGGATCCATTCCTCACCCTCTGCAGCTCTGCAGCTCTGCGGCACCAACTGTGTCCTCCGAAAGCTCACCAGCTGGACCTCTGTGGCTCCAGCCTCTGGCACAGCCAGCGGCCCTGCAGTACGCCTCGCTCCTCCCTCTGTCCCTGCGCTCAGGGGTGGCAGCAGTTTCCCTGTGGTTGCTTCATCTCCGGTTGCCTCACCGCCTGCGGTTTGTATTCTCAGTTCCCCTAACACCTGTGCCAGGGCTCCCCTGCACTCAGCTCCCTCTGGCTTCAACACTGAAAGGTGCTTCTGTTTCCTGCTGGACTCAGAATGATACCCCATCGCACTTATATATTTCTTTACCAGAGAAAGTTTGTGATTGGCAGCTCTGCTGCAACAGGGAGCTGACACACAGGCAGAAAACCTCACATCTCCCACATTCTAACAATCTCTAACAACCCAGGAGGAAAAGCAACCTTGAGCTATCTGTACAGCAGATGTGACTGTGCTCTGAAATGTTAGTCCTCCGGGCATATTTTTAACACTATACCCATCACTCCCCCTCATCCAGAACAGCTGGCCTAGCAGCCATTGTTTTAGGGAGGGAAAGAGGAGAAAAAGAAAAGCACTTCCTGAAGAACAAAATTCTGGACTCCCACTGGACTCACAGAAGAATCAAGCCTCTCCCACGTGGCGGTGACACACCTGTACCCCCCAGTCCTTACCGCGTTGGGCAGTGCCCCCTGAAGGACCAAGCCACAGGAGAGGAGTGACGCCTCCAAGCTCCTCAGGGAGGCCCTCCTGTGCCTGGACTCATTCTCTAAGATTCCCTCTTGCTTGCCAACGCCCAAAAGCCAGCCCTCCCCAGTGGGGCTAACTCTTCAAACTCCAGCCCCAACCTACCTTTCCAACCTCTTCCAAATTCCACTCACACTTACCACCTGCTGACTCAATTTCTGACCATTTCCAGATGTGCCTAAACTTTAGATAATGCTGGAATACAGGCACCTCCATCCATGAAAAGCTGTCTCCCTGAGGACTCCACACGAAGGATTCATCTCCATCCCTGCTGCCTCCCGGGGCAGCGAACTTCTCCATCTGTTGAGCTTCCACAGTGCTCGTGTGGCAATGTTACCAGCACAGGTGCCCATCTATCAGCCTGGGGACTGGACCGGAGAAATCTTCTTCCATCTTGTTATCCTGATTGGTTCGGGCCCAGATCCACACTTACCATGCGGGCAAGTCCTTAACCTCTGCATTTCAATATCCAATTCGCTAAGGCCAAGAGGACAGATCGCATGTGACTGACCGAGTTACCAACTGCATTGACGGTCCCTAAAGCTAACCCAAACTTAGTGGTGTCGCAAAGTAAAAACTGACGAACTGCTGTCTGCTGCGGGCACACCATCACTCCCAGTATCATCGTGCCTAGGACTGTACAGATGCTCTGAATAACGGGTGCTTCACAACAACCCTGTTTGTAACACGTTAGGGTGTAACAGGATCTAGAGCTCCCCGGTCCAAGGTATCCAAGATAATTCAAGAAATGGCTCCCTCGGTACAGGGACTAACTAGCTCTGGAGGAAAAACGCACTGCACCAGGATGAGACAGCCTGTGCCAGCCGGAACTGCCCCACAGAGCCAACCTGCTGCCAGCCACCTGTCCAGCCACCTGCCCACGGAATCCCTGTTCCAAGAGACAGGGTTCAGTGGAGCAAAGCCCACGAGCAGCTCTCCCCTGGAACGACACTGGGAAAACAAAGGGTGCAAGTTTCTCCAGTAGAAAGGACGTGCGTCTTTCTGGGGCTAACGCCGAGGGTCCGAGTTATCCACCGAGAGTTGGGTCCCCTGGGAGTGCGCAGTGCCGGCTTTCCGCGGGCAGGCGGCACGGCTCGGGGGCCGCGCATCCTTTCCCTCCCGGGGTGCAGAGGTGAGGGGGAGACCCCCCACCCCGCAATGGACGGGCTTCGGGACACCACAGGAATCTCCAGAGCGGCGAGCGGAAAGCCTGCCGGCGCCCAGGGCCGTGCAGAGCCGAGGCCAGGGCGCAGCCAGGGCCCCGCGACCGCTCCGGGCCGAGCCGGCCCCCCGCCCTGCGGCGCCCCCTGCGCTGCGCCCACCTGCGCCCCGCCCCGCCCTGCGCGCCCCGCCGCAGCTCGGGCCCGTTACCCCGCGGCGCGCTCGGCCCGGGCGCCGGCGGCCACGGGACCCCGAGTCGGGCCGAGTCGGGCCGGGCCGGGCCGGGCCTCGGCGACCGCTCGCGCAGAACCAGGGGCCTCGGCAGGGAGCCGCGGCGTGAGAGACGCGCGCTCGGCCGCCGCGCCGCGGGCTCACCTTCTGGCGGATCTGGCCCGACGTGGACACCTTGCGGATAAGCTTCTGCGGGGACCCGGGCTCTGCCTCAGGCTCGCTGTCCGACGACTCCTCTGGCGGCGGCGGCGGAGGAGGCTGCGGCGGACCCGGCGGAGGGGCGCCCGCCGCCGCCATGCTGCCGGGCCAGCGCGCGCGCCGCGGGGGGCGGGGCGGGGGCCGCGCGCTTGGGGGCGGGGAGGGGCGGGGTCACGCGTCTGGGGCGGAGAGAGGGCGGGGCCGGGCTGCCTGGCAGCCGCACGCCCCGCCCCGCCGTCCAGCCCGGGACCGTGCGCGCAGCCGCAGACTGCTCCGTGCGCCCCTCTGTGCTGGGACCAGAGTCTCCGGAGGCTCCCAATCCTTCCTCGTCCTCCTCCCTCTTCGATCTTCTTCAGGAACGATTTATGTTTGCTTCTATTTTCACTTTATTTTTCAGTCTGTCCCACCAGAATGTGGCCGAGAAGCCCGGGGTGTCGTGGGTGCGGGCGCTCAAGCCTGCGCCAGAAACCCGCGCTCGGACTGGTTGCACCGCAGGGCGCGCAGCTCTGCCTGAAATCCGCGCGTCTGGACAGACTGAACAGGCCCTAGCTGTTCAGAGAAACCCGAGTTACAGGCAGGGAATAGATTTGTACAAAGGTCCAGAAGCAAGAAGGAACAGGCCTGCCAAGAGAAAAGAAAAAAGATCGCTTAGCGGGACAGTGGCATTGAGATAGGAGCCTGGGGCGGGCGGGCCACGCCAGGCTTAGTGAACCAGATAAGGAGGCTGAGGTTCATGCTGAGGCCTGAGGGATTTAAACCTGGGTGGCCCTGAGTCACAAAGCTGAGGACTGTGACCCAGGCTTCGGAGTCATCCTGGGGCAGGTGGCCAACCAGGATTATGGGGGAGTTGGTAACAGACAGAGAGGACTGAGACTCCGGAGGGCGCTGGCTGTGGTCTTCATGGGGCAAAAGTTGGCGAAAGATCATCGAGTTCAAGTGCCCTCTGCGAAATCCACAGAGAGGGGGTCGGCCACCCAGGAGGTGTTCTGCGGTGAGAGGCAAACCCTAGGGAACGGCCCAAGTGTCCCCTTCTCCTTCCAGAGGGTGCTGCTGGAGACCAGAGGTCCCTGGCCTGCCTGCCGTCAGAAATTTGGCCCTGGGTCATGCTGTCCAGGGTAGGACAAGTACCGCACCCCCAGAGGCCACGGGGTAGCACCTGGCACAGGGATAAGGGGAGGGTCCTCACAGCCTGGGATGCGCCTAAGAACCCCAGGGCACCAGGCTATGTATGCCACCCGGGGCTGCCTTAAATTCCCGTTAGAAATCAGTTTTCAGTTCCTCAGTCACACTAGCCACAGCTCACGTGCTCAGCAGCCACATGCGGCTTGATGGCTACCACACTGGACAGCACAAATCCAGAACCTTCCAGCCGCCATATCCCGCGGCACAGGACAGTGATTGATCGATCAGGCACTGATACCCGACCTGAGCCAGCCAGGTGCTGGAGATTAGGCGCTGACCTGGAAAGCCCAGTTATTTCTGTGCAGCTATGCCAGAGAGGCAGGATTCAAACCTGGACCAAGGATGACCAGCCCACCCCACTGGGAGGTAGCTCCCCTGGAGACCCAGGCAGGAAGAACGCTATGAGTTCACGGCCAGACTGAACTGCATAGCTAGACCCTGTGTCAAAACAAACAGGAAAAAGCTACAGGCACAATACAAGTACCACTGGGAGATAGAAGCTGCGACTGCAGAGGATACCTGCTTTTTTTTTTTTTCAGAGTCATACTTCAATAACAATGTATCAATACTCATTTAGTATGGCAAACTGAGGAATAACACGTTAATAATGGGGAGACTAGGTTTGGGATGCCTCTGGCATTTTTTCTGTAAATTGAAAACTGTTAGAAATAGTGCATATAAAAGAAGAGTACTACTGTATTAGACTTGATAAGAACTGTACTACATTCTCCCAGACACGGCGGCACATGCCCAGCATTAGGGAGGCTGAGGCAAGAGAAATGCTGCAAGTTCAAGGCCAGCCCGGGCTACCCAATTGTGTTATGTCCTGAAGACAGAGAGGTCTAACTGCCACTTGGATTTTCTTTGGCCTGTGAAGAGGCCTTTGTCCTCATCGTAAGGCAGCCACAGCGCTGTTCTGTTGGAGACCTGGGAGTGCTGAGCCCCACAGCCCTCCGCTCCTCCGAGGGACAGCACATGCCCTCCGGTGCCTCTTTCCTGAATGAGTCACCGTGAATCATGTCTCAATCGATGCATCTGAGTTCACTCCGCCTCCAGGGCATAGGAAGGTGGCAGCAATAACACTCTTGGAATCCATCCTAATCTTTCTCCGTGGCAGGTCAGTGGGAAGTACCATCCTGTCAGAGAATGCTTCCTGTGGGGAAGTATCCACAGCGCACCTGCTTGCAGCAAGCTGATCCTGTGCTGCCCTGAACAAGGAACTTGACTGGCCTCAGCTGCTGGGCACGATGCCAGCCATCTCACACCTTTCCAAACCACCTCCAGCCAACCCCCCCACGGATCAGTAAGGTACATTGTCCAGGCCCTGTGAAGTCAAACAGGAAGGAGAGCAATACAAAATGTTAACCAAACACCCTAAGAAGCAGTTAGCTGCACATGTGATAAAACTGCAGAGAACTAAATACAGGAATTTGAGATCTGGAAGACCTGCACCTGGCAGGTGGACCACGCCAGTGCTGATGCCCTGGGTGTGACATTGTACTTTTTACAACCTCTCGCTGCTGCGGAAAGGGTCTGTGTGAGCTCTTGGTAGTTTCTCACAACTGTGCATGAATGAGCGGCCACTTCAACACAAATTTCAGTTGGAAAAATAATTTTTTTCCAGGATGTGGTGGCCCACACCTGTAACCTTAATCCTTGGGAAGCTGAGGCAGGAGGATCACCTGAGTGACCAGTCGCTTCAAGCTAGCCTGAGCTACTCAGTGAATTCAAGACCATCCTGAACTCCACAGTGAGAGCTCACACCAAAAAAAAAAAAAAAACCACCTCAGAAACAAAATAAAATGGAAAGGGTTAGGGAGTAGCTCAGTGTTGGAACACACTAGGTTCAACACCAAAACAGGCTCTGGAGCAGCCACGGTTTGTCACAAGCACTCATCTCCCCTCTCTGACCCCACACATCGCTGGCTGCTGTTCAGCACCGCCCAGGGGCAGATGCTTCGAGGCTGAGGGAGGCCAGAGTTGGAGGCCCAGCTATGCCTCAGGCTGGCTGTCCTTGGAGAAGGCGCCTCAGTGCTCTGAACTCAGTTCTGCTGTTCGCAAGTGGGAATGGCAGGACCAACTTCTGAGCTCTGTTGGGGGTGCTCCCTGACTATACGGCCTGGCACCCGCCAACCACCCAGCACCTGGTGGGAGCCCCAGCTTCTCCAGGCCCCTGCTTGCTCACCCCAGAACTTTGTCCCACGTTCCAACCACCCAGCACCTGGTGGGAGCCCCAGCTTCTCCAGGCCCCTGCTTGCTCACCCCAGAACTTTGTCCCACGTTCCAACCACCCAGCACCTGGTGGGAGCCCCAGCTTCTCCAGGCCCCTGCTTGCTCACCCCAGAACTTTGTCCCACGTTCTCAAGTACCACGTTGTGCAACACTTCTGCACCCCACCTCTTGCACTGCACCTGCACACCCCTACCCCCATGCTCTAGGCGTCTGTTCAACCTGCCTGCAGACTTCCTGTCCCCCCAGGGGAGCACAACGGGAGAGTGTAGGCTTTCCACAGCCCCCTGCTGCCTGGCTGGGGCAGCTGGCTGCTGGCTTCCAGGCCACGCCCCCAGGCAGGCCAGCTGCGGGCCTTAAACAAGCCAGGAGACTGCATGGGGCATTCTGGCATCAAAATAAGTTGGAGGGCAAGACCTGCTCCGACCTCCGATCTCCACAAATCCGGCTTCCAGCCCTTCCCTCCGCTCTTCCTCCAGCACTGTTCCAAAGGTCGGGCCTATTAACGTCCGCGCTGACCTAGGATGTCCTGGGGTCACACAATGCAGGAACCAGAGGGCTGGTCTTCTCCCCCGGGACTCAGGGAGGGGCAGGTTCTGGTCGGAGAGCTCTGCAGGGGCAGCATCTGCTGACCAGGCCCAGCCTGGTGCATCCCCAGCCCAGCACCCTGAGGCCCCTTTGCTCTGAGAGGTGGCCCTGGGCTGAAGTGAGAAAGAGTAACAGACTGTGTCTGACCCTACTAAGAACTGCTGCAGGTTTTGTTTTTCAGACTGGGGCTCACTGTGTAGTTAAGGCTGGTCTTTAAAATTATTAGCAGTACACATTGGCTATACATTGGCTTCACATTCATTTTAGACTAGGTACATGTAAAGAATACATCTTGATTCTTTTTCAGTTGGTCTTGAACTCACTATGTAGCCCATACTGGCCTCAAACTCTGTCAATCCTTCTGCCTCAGCCTCCCAAGCACTAGGATTAAAGGTCTGCACCATCACGCCTGGCCTTGTTTTTGTAGTTCCAAAAATGGGCCCTCTCGCTTGCCAATACTAGCATGCCTCCGTCAGCACACAGGCTGTCTCCTGATGTAGGGGACCCATGCAAGGTTCCCCAGAGGACTCATAGTCTCCACCCCAGGCCCCACCCCACAAACAGCCTGGACCCTCTGGACCCCCAGTGTTGGAGCTCTGTGTGTGTGTGTGTGTGTGTGTGTGTGTGTACCACACCCTATGCTCTGTGCTACTCTAGGCCCCAGAACCCTGATCCCAAGTGCACACCCACACGAAACCTTCTCCTCAAGCTGGAATTTGGTGAGTTAGCCCACGGTGCAAAACACCTTTACCTGCCCCAAAAGCAGGCCGGAACCACATGTCCCTCTGTGTGCGAGTCTGCAGCCTTTGCAACACACCCAGGATGGTGGCCACCGTGGGCCAGAAGGAGACGCTTAGGAGCACCTAGCACCTCCTTGTCCCTCTATCCCAACACACAGTACCCTCACCCTGAGCTGAGCCAGTCAGATTCCCCATCCCAGGAACCGCCTGAAGCCCTGGTTGCTGCCCTGAGCGTCCAGCCTATGCCCTAGGGCTGTGCTGGTTCCTGCCCACCTAGGCTCAACCTGGGTTTCTGTACTCTGTGCAGTGAATCCAGGGTCTCCCCGCTGAGCTACATGCCTGGTCACTACTGTTTTTATTGGAGACAGGACTCACTGATTTGCCAAGTTAAGAGTTCAAATTTAAGATCCTCCTGCCTCTCCCTCTTAGAACAGTGGGGTTACAGGTGTGTACCACCACACCTGGCTGACCTCAGCTCAGGGAGCCACTCCAGGGCCCTCTACGTATACATTAACCAACTCTGGTTTTGCTGCTTGCATTCAACAGAAAATTGTAAGTACCCAGATCTCAAGGTAGACATTTTTTACAGTATGCAGTACACTCATGGTACAGAGTTCCCGGCCTCAGTCATTCTCAGATTTTTCTTAAAACCTAATAATTGTTTGCAATTTCCTGGAAACCATAACTATGCCTTCTTCCCCGCAACTGGAGGGGGCAGGAGGTTTGCAAGTAGCCAACCAGCGAAAATGACTCGATTCTCTTTGCTTCTGATTGACTGCTACATCATAACCATCTCTGTCAAATCCACCGGCATCCTACATCTTAGCAGGCTGTTATACCACCTGTATCTATCCTCGGTTTTGTTCTTCTTAAAGCCCACAGATGCCACCAAAACACCCTGCATCTTCCAAGGCTTTATTAATACAACAGATTTTAGATTACACAACTGCAAGAGACATAGCGTATTTAGGGTTTAAACTATGAAAATGGGCATTTATAGGCATTTTTGACTATGTCTGAAATTTACAGTTTTTCCTAATTAGGTGCTTTACAAACATAATTTCAGGGGTATACTGTTTTTATTGTTTTAGTTTGGTTTGGTTTTTTGAGACAGGGTCTCCCTCTATAGTTAAGGCTGTCCTTGAACTTATGGTGATCCTCCTGCCTCAGCTCCTGACTGCTAAGATTACAGGTATCCACCACCATGCCTGGCTAATAAATGCTTCTTGCTTATACATTAGCAACCGTAGAGCTAGGCCTGACTGGGCCACTAGCTGACGGGGCCACTAGCTGACCCCTGACGGGGTCCTAGATATGGCACCTTCTATGTCGAGGACATCAGCTCCACCTCTCCAGCCAATCAGCCAGGCTCATGCCCAGATGCGGGACAGCCATGCCATGTGGTATATGCCAAAAATCCCGGCATTCTGGGAGGCAGAGGCAGGAGGGTCACTGGGAGTTCAAGGCCAGACTGAACTACATAGTGAAAACCTACTTCAAAAAAAAAGACACTACAGATGCAGGGACACACTTTATTTCTGAGAAGAAGACTCCTATTTCCGTAGCTAGCAAGATTCTGGGGCTCATCTGTGGCCCGGGGAACTTGTTCAAGCTTTGAGGCAACTCGTTACTCATCCAGGGCAGCCTCCTCTTCATCTTTCTTCCCTTCTCCGCCTTCGCCCACATCTTTCAGATTTTGGCGCGCAAACTCCTCGAAAACCAAATTTTCATCCTGTACACTAAAAAAGAAAGAAAAACAGGCAGCATTTTGCTCAGTACTCTGTTTTGGTTCAGACAGGATCTCACTATTCAGTTCAGACTGGTCTCAAACTCACTCTGGCCAGTTCAGACTGGCCTCGAGCTGAGAGCGATGCTCCTGCCTCAGCCTCCTGAGTGCTGGAATTATAGGCATGCACCACCACGCCTAGCTGTGCACACTCCTGGAAACCAGCAAGAACTTGAGTAAAACAAAATCCTTGATCTTTTTGCAGCAAAGGAACCAGTCAGGGTTTCCCCAGAATGGAACAGTGGACCTTGGGATTTTCCTTTAGAAGCTTTTCTAAACAGAACTAAGAGCAAAGGCGACCATCACAGAGCAGGAGACACGGCCAGCATAACCACGTGCAGGCACCTCAGTTCTCGGGGGCACAGGGACACGGGGGACACAATGGACACTCTGGGAGGGTCTGTGCATGAGGCAGCGTCACAGGACACAAGGTACCCAGGTGGCATTGAGGGGCTTACCTGTCCTTTGCTGGAGGCCAGGATGAAGGAGCGAGGGAGAGAGAGACAGGAAGGTCAGCATCCAGTCTGGGTGGCGGCACCAGAACCTCTCCCTCAGCGTCGGAGAGGGCAGAGGGCCTGGGGCGCCACTCGGGGGTGTGATTTTCAGCCAGCGCTGGTTCTCTGCCCTGTGTGGGGTGGAACCCAGGTCCTGCGAGAACTAGACGAGCTCCACCCTGAGCTCCGTGTCAGTTCCGCAGAGCAGCTGCCGCCCACACTGTCTGTCATCACCGTGCCTGCTGGCCGAGCTCCAGACAGTCACCGCAGGCTCTCGGGGACGAGGGTCACCCAGCACCCCAGTGGGGTGTGCACTAACGCTCAAGGGCCGCGCCGCCCTTCACTTTTCCACTCTGTTCTTGCACTGACCTGCGGGTCTGGTTACGGTTCCATGTGTCCTGCATCCCCAGGTGAACAGTTCTCAGTCTGAGTCCTGCCCACCTGGTGACACTGGTGTGGCTAAAGAGCCCCAGAGGACCTGAGAGACTCAGTGTCCCTGGCCTCCTGAAAGCCACCACTGGATCGCGGAAAGCTCCCATGGGAAGAGAGGCCTGCTGCCCAGCTGGTCCCCACCCAAGGTGGTGCAGACAGAGGGAGATGCATCAGTACCCTGGATTCCAGGGAGATGCTCTTGAGGGGACAACAAACCCCAGCATTTCCACCGCACTTTACAGGGACAGATACCTCCCTCAGAGCATGCCAGGAATAGGAGATACAAGATCAGAAGACTCATCAAACCCAGGGGATCAGCATTCCGCAGCCCCAGAGGGGTCCGTCCGACTTCTTGCTCCTTGAAATCTACAGGACAAGAGGTCTGCAGGCTGTCCTGCTGCTGGAGGTGCCACGGCGAGGGCCCTTGGGGCCAGAGGCGAAATGCCAGAGGTGGATGAAGGAAAAAGTCTGCCTCCCACACTGAGTGACACGTCATCTAAAGTCTAAATGCCCAGACGTGGACCACAACGTCCCCTTAGGGGACCGTCTTTTTCATGTTCTCCATAGGAACCAGAAAGCACTTAATCTCACCGAGGTAAAAACTGTATTCTGGGGCTGGAGATTTAGCTCAGTGGTTCTGGGACCTGGCTTGCAAGAGCAAGGATCCAGGTTGGATTGCCGGTAACCACATACAACAATGCAGGGTGTGGTGGCTCCCGCCTGTAATCCCAGCACTCTGGAGGCAGAGGCAGGAGGACTGCTGAGTTCAAGGCTGAGTTCAGGACCAGTCTGAACTGTAAAGCGAGACCCTGTCTAAAAAAAAACTTGTATTCTGGAGTATTTCAAGATGGCTTGAATCTACATTTTCCTGGATTGAAGCCCTAATTAGGCTCAAGCAGATGTCTAAAAATAGTATTTTGATGTTTCAAACATAAATGAATCAAAAATGCATGACTACACTGTATCTTCCCCCAGAGGAAGCTTTTGGCAAAGTGAAGTGAGGGTTTGAATCCAAAATAGTTGGAAAGACACTTGAAGACAAAACCTAAAATGAATATGAGGGCTTGTTCCAACATTTAAATGACATTTCACTATCAATACGAAAAGCCACTTATAAAGTATGAGAAAAATAAACTCTGAAGGTTTATACCACTTTTACTAAAATTTTTCGTTATTACCTAAACTATGGAGAAGTCACATTCAGGTAAGTCTATTTTCCACTCCCATCAAGCAGCCTGCTTTACTATACCATGGAGAATTTTTCCTCAGAATTTCTAAGTTACATCTGTTTCATTTCTGCTACTTCATTTACCTTCTTTTTTGGTAATGGACATCGAAACTAGAAGGGCTCCACATTGAGCTACACTTCCAGCCCTTTATTTGTATTTGTATTTGTTTTTAGTACTTATTTCTGGTTTTGTTTTGTTTTGTTTTGTTTTCTGAGATTGTGTCTCACTTTGTAATGCAGGCCGGTCTTAAAACTCATTATATAGCCCAAGCTGATCCCTCTGCCTCTGCCTCCCAAGGACTAAGTTTATAGGCACAGACCACTACACTTGGTGGTCTATATTTTTAATCTTGAGACAGGTTCTTACTTAGTTTTCCAAGCTGGCCTGGAATTTGAGATCCTCTTGCTTCAGCCTCCTTTGTGTAGCATCACGCCCAGCCCCAAGTCACTTTTTCCTAGTGACATTGTTTTTAGTGTGCTTCCAGACTTGTGTAACTGGTGCTTCATTTAACATCCACCCAACACCCCAGACAAAGTGAGGTGTCAGGAGCCTAGCCTGACCCTCTTTCCTAATATTTTCTGTATTTTTTTTTCAGTTTTTTGATACAGGTCTGCTTTAATAGTTGAGGCTGGCCTTGAACTCACTATGTTGCCCAGGAGAGCCTCCAATTTATAGTAATCTTCCCTCCTCTGCCTCCCAGGTGCTGGGTTTACAGACGTGAGCCACCACATCCAGCCATTTTCTGTATTCTTACCATCACTGCGACTTTCAAAAAATTAGGTCTCGGGCCAGGGATTTAGCTTAGTGTTTCTGGCAGTGGCCTTACAAGTGCAAGGGCTGGGGTTCAATCCTGGTGATCACATAAAACAATGCTGGGTGTGGAGACTCACGCCCAACAGCAATCAGAACCACATACCACAATGCCAGGTGTGGTGGTTCACGCCTGTAATCCCAGCATTTGGGAGGCAGAGGCAGAAGGATTGCTGTGAGTTAAAGGCTGAGCTTCAGGGCCAGCCTGAACTATAAAAGTGAGACCCTGTCTCAAAAATAATAGTTCTCATCTTCTAAATGCCTGTTAATGTTTCCATATGAAATATGAAGATAGTTTTTTTGTTTTTTTTGAGACAGGGTGTCGCTTTGTAGTTCAGGCTGGCCCTGAGCTCAGCCTCAAACTCACGGCAATCCTCCTGCCTCTGCCTCCCAAATGCTGTGATGACAGGTGTGAGCCACCACGCCCGACACTGTGGTATGTGGTACTGACTGCTGCTGGGCGTGAGTCTCCACACCCAGTATTGTATGTGGTTGCCAGCGAATTGAACCCAGGCCCTTGCGCTTGCTAGGCAGGCGCCAGAACCACTGAGCTAACTCCCCAGCCCAAGGATTCTTTTTTTTTAACCAGATGAAATACAATAACCTCAGGCTCTCAAATTTATTTGTCACCTAAATCATCTTTAAATCTAAATCCTGGAAATGTAGCTTAATAGTGCAGCACCCACCTGGCAAGTGTAAGGTCCTGAGTTCAATTCCCCGGTACAGAAAAAAAAAATCTAAATCCAAATTGTTGGCAGCAGAACTTCCACTTAAGAACCACTGTTGCTGTCTCTCCTAGGTTGTCCCTGCTGAAGATCAACCATGCCATGTCCTGCCACACTGACCAAACAGGGCGAGCTCAGGGTTGAACAGGTCACTCTGTGCATGACACTTGGCTGGTGACTTCCACACTTACAGGTGCAGTCAAGAAAGACTGGGAATAGAAATGTCAAAAATCTCCCAGAGGGACCATCTTGTGAGAGCCTGGACAAGGCACAACTGACCTGGGTCCTCTGGCTGGGGGTGCATGAGGCGGAAGGGAACCTCCATGGCCACTTCGCTGGAAGAAAGGATGCAGACTGGTGAGTACACACGCACGCACGCACGCACGCACGCACGCACACACACGCATGCACGCACACACATGCATGCACACGCACATGCGCGTACACACAATCACAAGCCACGTACACACTCGAAAGCGATGACTTGCATAAGAGTCCCAGGCTCAGGATGAAAGATAATTCAGTGGGATTCAAAACAAAACAGAAGTCAGAAAGTGGTCCCGGGGGATTTGAAGCTCACTGCCTGGCCAAGGCTGTCCTTCTAGGT
>PVIR01015628.1:0-37992 GCA_004026965.1 Petromus typicus
CATTTTTCAAATGAACACATTCTTATCTTTTTCTTATTCAATGTGAAAAGGAAGAGGAGGGAGGATTTGGCAGTGAAATAATGGAAAAAGATAAAGGATTCTGGCTGTTTACTTGCTCTCTCTATATTTCTTTTGCCCATTTTTCTTGTATGCCTGACCCTTTTGGGGCCAACTCATGATTCTAAATACCAGCTTTCAGAGGCAGGGTGACTATTAGGTCGACCAGGTAGTGATTCAAAGCCACTTGCTAAAATCATGCGGGGCAACATAACCTCACTGACCCAGCTGGAAATTTCTACCAGAAATGTCATTCCTTTGCTCTAAGATTTAATTCTTTTAAAATGTTCTAAAAGGGTTTTTAAAAGCAGAGGAAAGAGACTGTGTCATAAGATATAATGCATACATGCCACAGCTCTCAGAAGTAGACTCACTTCAAACAGGAGTTTGAAAAAGTCCCCCACTTTGGGCCGGGGATTTAGCTCAATGGTTCCGGCCCCTGTCATGCAAGCACAAGGACCAGGGTTAGATCCCCGGTAACCACATACCATACTGGGCGGAGACTCACGCCCAGCAGCAACCAGTACCACAGACCACAGTGCCAGGCGTGGTGGCTCACACCTGTCATCCCAGCACTCGGGAGGCAGAGGCAGGAGGATTGCTGTGATGTGAGTTGGAGGCTGAGCTCAGGGCCAGCCTGAACCACAAAGCAAGACCCTGTCTCAAAAAACCTTAAAAAAAAAAAAAGTCCCCCACTTTGTTTTCTTTCCATCTAAGTCTTGCATTCTGTTAAAAACGCGTTTGCACAGTTCTGTGTTCAGTATTTCTTGTCCTTTCTCCTCAGCTCCAGGTAGAAAAGACCACAGAGCAAGCGAGGGTCCTGGCCAGTGTCTTGTGACGCATCCCAACTGCCTGAACCGGTACCTGGCTTCAAGCCGACCCAGCTGCTGATGGGATGAGACGCTCCAGCGAGGCTTCTGTGAGGAAAAGACCTAGTACGCTTATTCAGTCGGCGGTCAGATCGGAGGCTCTAAGCCTCTGAAACTGTTCGAGCAGGGGACATGTATCTAAAGTATCTTTCTGTTACATTTGAAATAGGATTTTCATGCAGTTTAATCTAAGCTAGATGCCACCTGATGGAGACCGGGACCTTGAAGGCGCACGACAAAGATAGGCTATCAGTATGGAGGTCAGGAAGAGAAGCAGGGGCTAAAACTGGGGATTGAGGTGTTCAACCAACTGAGTGATGTTAACTGCTCAATTATTTGTTGAAACATTTTGGGCGATGGTTATGTACTTGTAGAATTGCAACATTTCCCTCAATTGATAATTGTATTTTGGAAGCTGGGAGGCTTATTTTCTGGCACCTGTCCACATCTTTGAAGCTGAAATTGGAAATTCTCACTGTGATCTGAGCAAAGTTCCACTGTTGATTTGCCTTTTTTTTTTCCTGAGGCAGAGCCTGTTGAGAAATTCCACATAGCAGACCTTGTCTTTCCTCTGTGATTTACTAACTATTTCAAATCTGTTTGCAAAGGCTTCCTTTGTGGTTCACCACTAAATGCTTATGAGTCCATCAAAATTATAAGAGCCATCCTCAATGAAAAGCCAAATCTCCCCTTTGAAAAATCTTCAACTCTGGTAATAAGTGAATCTCCAATTCAGAGCACGGCCTGTCTCTCCCTGTAGAGATGCAAAATACAACAACGTCTTTACTGTCACTGGAGACTACATGTCACTGTGGGGTCAGACCTCCACGTGTTTAAGAAATTCTGCAATTTGTCTAAATGGCAAGCCAAGCTGGCACTGATATATTTCATTCTCACGATTTAAATTTACCTACGAATAAACATTACCTTTTACATCCTCTGTGATTGTGATACATTCCTAAGCTTTATGCTTCAACTTGATTATCAGTGTACTGGTTGCGAGGTTGAAAATACCTTTAATTAGAGAAAAGACTAATTGGTCCAATTTAGAAAAATGCTGATAATCAAACTGCTGTGCTTTCTTAGATTATGAATGACATTTTGAAATGGTTTTCAGCTTGCCTTTTAATTATGGTGAGCTTGCATTTCAGAGAACTAATTAGGTTTCTTATTGTTTCTTTTGTAACCAAAAATTTGGCCTCTAGGCTATCAAGGAAGAACAGACACCAACAGAAAGAAGTTTTTATTCATTTATTCATTCATTCACTTTACAATTTTTAGCACTCTTCCTCTTTTTATCAAGACACTCGTGGTCAGGGGTAAATATGACCTCATGTTGAACACCTGGAAGTGAATGTAACAATAATTTAGTGATTGTTTGACAAGTCAGATATTTTTGTAGATGCCTAAACAGTAGACAGAAATACTTATTCTTTTATTTATCCTAGAAAGATTTATTCAGTGCCTATCATCCATGTCTACGTTCTGGCACAGTAATAATAAATAGTCTTTGCCTCTCCAGAACCTTAAAGTTAAAGCAGAGTATAGAAAACATGAAGATGAGTAAATGCGCAGGAAACAGAATACCTCTAGAAAGTGCAGATGGAGAGAAAAATACATGGATCTTATTTACATAATCTCTGGATTGTGAGGTGAAAGTCACTTGTGACATTTTTAGCCACTCATGCTTTTTGTTGGAATAAGCCTAAGTAAAACACATAGATCATTCCTACAAAGTAAACACAGAATGTATGTCCTCAAATGTAGACGCATGAGTAATATTAAATTTTGCAGCAGCCACGTTTGAAAATACTCCGGACAATGGAATTGCATTAGTACCACACCTTCTTTAACCCACTGTGCTCAAGACCCTATTCAAGACAGAGCAATGGAATAAAACATTTTTATGTATTTTACATTCAGTTGTTGTTCTCTCTTCAAAATATGGGTAGGAAAATCTGCAGAACAGGTTTAGGCCAGTAAAAGTAGGATAGGAAGTAACCTGCACAGCATGGGAGAGGCCGACTGTGAGACCACAGAGTGGGGAGCTCAATGCTGACCTTCTGGATCTCACACTCCCTAGACTGACTTCAGGTCTAGGCCATTCATTTAAAAACTTTTAGACATCTTGCATGAAGTATATTGTGAAATAGAAAATGATAAATGTAAAATAGGAAGAAGGGGGAAAATGTTGAGATTGTAACAAAAAAGTAAGGAAACAAATTTTATGTATATGGGGGGGCGGTAGGGTGGGTGGGGCTATGGGAAAAAATGAGAATTAAGTTGTGTCTTATACTGGTACAAATCCCCATTATGGAGTGCAATCATGATGTGTATATTTAATGTACCAATAAAGATTAAAAATTTTTTTTAAAAAGTTTGAGGGTCCTTGGTTGAGTGTCTCTTGGAAAAAGAACTGTTACAATCTGAATTGAGACATACTCAGTGTTCACCCTAATTCCAAAATACCTCGGTTTTCATGAATTTCTGCTCTCACGGGCTCCACTCTGCCGCAGAGCCTTGCAGACCTCCAACAATTATTCTGCTAAAGGAGCTTTCTAGTGAAGGAACTGATAAAAAAGGATTTTTTTTTTTCCGTAAAGAGCAGCCGAGGTCAAAGCAGCTCAGCATGAGCTTACCAGAGAGCAACTGTGTCTACACTGGTCTCTGGCACTGTTCTTATTCATTCCTGTAGCTTCATTTGATGAGAAGTTTTTTCCCCCATCTTCTTTCTTTCTTTCACCCCGATTTCTCAGCCAACCAAACATGCTTCTCACTGATGTGTTCACAACTGGAATGTTCTTCTGTAGAACATGAGCCTAAACTGGAGTGTGGATCACTTTGACCCTCATTCTACATACAGTTTTTCCAATTATCACTCCCTCCATGTGACAGTCAAAGGCTCCTTTCTTTCTTCTTTTTATGTACCTGAGCTTGGAAAGTGTATAAAGACACTAGAAGTGGACTTACAATGGTGTATTCCAAGAGATGAAATATAAGGTCATTTATAAGAGCATTTCACCTTCCTTACTCTGCTCCACTCCCTAGGAAGACACATAGTTCGCTCCTGCATTACCACTTCTCACGTGCAACTAAAACTGTCCAGTGAGGTATGTCAATACAGCCTTAAAGTACCTTCATTGCAAAGACTGTGGAAAATTAATGATACAAATATTATTTGCTAAATATTTCCTGAAAAATTCTAGCGATAAAGCTAGAAACAGACAGATAGATACACAGACATATTTATATATGTAAATATAGAGACAGATAAATAGAAATATATATAGAAATAAAGATACATAGAAATAGAACTGATTAGACAGACAGACATGTAGATAGATAGATGTAAATAAATCCCTTCATACAGACAAATCAATGTTTTTCTCCATCCCCAAACCATAGGCTGATGTAATGATGTCTTGTATGGATAAATGATTATTATTTTCTAATTAGCACATTGACCCTATACTCTCTAATTTTATTGCAAGTTGGGCAGGCTTGACCCAGGCTTGACTATGTTTCATAGTGTGTTTTGTTCTCCTTGCAATAATGGATGGGCTAAGCTGTGATTATGTGATTGGGCAAAGCCAGTCTGTGGAATTGATATTCTTTTCTTCATTCTGCCTTTTTATTCTCTCTTTAAGTTGTTGCTATACACCAGTTTCTGTCTGAGCTGCATTAAATGGATTTCATCAATTACATAGGAAAAAGAATTTAAAGAATGTGATTCCACATTGGTAGTTATCTACCTTACTTTCCTATTGACCTACATATTGCCAAATAGCTCAACATCTGTATAGTAAATGTTATCTTGTAGTTTAGATTTAAAATGTTCCCCAAGTTTTCGTGTGTGTGTGTGTGTGTGTGTGTGTGTGTGTGTGTGTGTAAGGTAATTAGATCATTAGATCTTGGAAGTGCTAAATTTATCGGTAGACTGTGAATTTTTAGTGGCTAAATATACAAGTTACCAAGTGAGTATATGGTGGTATTGATGATGATGATGATGATGATGATGATGATGATGATAATGATGATTTTGATGTTGGCCAAGTAAGGCAAAGTTCCTTTTTCAGTAAAATGGAACAAGTATCAACAGATAGAGACACGGCGATGCTGCTTATGAGTTATGCAGCAACTTAGATGTCACTCAAAACACAAAGCATTGGCCAATGGATGCATGTTCTAAATAAGCAGGACATAAATAGTTCGATAGATCACAATAAAAATAACAAGTGAAAAATACCTCAGAGAAATTGTATTAGAGGGTTGAGACTGGAACTCATGTGCGATCATTTACAGCAGAAGAGAACCAAAATGTTTCTTCCCAGAAAACTATACAAAAAAATTATGGAGCCCAATGGTGAGCAAATGCGTGGTCCCCAGCCATAATGATATATCGTTCTGGTTTGTCCAGAGTTATCACAGGCTTAGCCAAAGTCTTACATTCTAGGAACTCCAGTAGTCTTGAGAAAACTAGTCCATTCATCATTTTATCACAGACCTTCAGAATCTGAGGTCTTGCCAAAGAACCTAGGTTTTGACAATCTCCAGGTAATGGACAGGTGCCCACAGTGTCAGAAATACTGCCTGAGCCGATTAGTTCAATGCACTGAAACCTGAGCTAGGGAAATGGCAGCTACCTAATTCTTCCAGGGGTATATCAAGTTTCCAGCTTAGAAAAGGAAAAAGAAAGTAGAAGTAATACAATGATGAAATAAGTTGATCCTGCCTTTAAACATGAAGGAAGGGCCAGAGGCCAAAGGGATTAAAGAAAGTGGTTCTATCTCAAAGTAAAAAATGAATGTCTCTTAAGATTCCAGAGAAAATGGCACCCTAGCTTAATGATACATGTCTGTATTCCCAACGCTCTGGAGTGTTTAGGCAGGAAGATCAGAAGTTTAAGTCCTGCTTGGGAAACTTAGCAACTTAGCAGGAGAATGTCTCAAAAATAGAAAAAAATGAAGCTGAAGATACAGTCCAACTGTAGACATTGCGTTCAATTCCCAGTGCCACAAAGAGAAAGGAAGATAAAAATAGAGAAGTGAGAGATGGCAGGAGACAATGTCACTGAGGTGTGGCTTTTGCCATCCCAGTAATGCCTGATCCGATCCTTTCTTACTGTCCAGTACTGTCTTTCCTGGCTGAATTTCCACCATTAACAATAAGCAAAATGGAAGGAAGGATCCTACCACCAGCTTTAGTCCTTCACCTCTTTTGGCAATATTGGTGCAAACTGGCTGTATCTTTCTCTCTGGGACTAATCTTGAATCTGATATCATGTTCTTCCTGAGGGTAATGGTTTTCATCTGTCAAACATCCCTGTCCCCACTTTATCACCCTCCTATGCCAGAAAGTGCTGTCTTTTACAGGACCAGCTTGGTAGATTCATTTATATCTGAGTTCCATTACATTCCAGTATCAGCATTTTGAACAAAAAACTTCTACTATTCACTGAGTAAGTTCCTCCTCTCTCTTTCTCTCTCTCCTTATTCTCCTTTTCTTACTGAGTGAACACTAACAATGCCTGCTTCATCAGACTAAAGGAATGACTCACTCACTGAAGTCATCAGACTTCAGAACTTCTGGCACTTTTAGGGAGTCAGTGAAAGTTAGTTCTCTTCATTAATAGCCTGCCTTGAACTGAAGCCCTAATGATAACAAATTCAGCATTATTAAACTGCTTTACAGGGTGTGACATTGTGCTGTGAGCCAGGTACATGAAACAAAAACAATTACAATAATTTGGTAGAGAGATGATTATATACTTGGCAGAGTTTGTAGAATGCACAGTGTCTCAAAGCCTTGATACAAACAATGGACTTTGGGTGGTAACGATGTGTCCTAGCAGATTCATCAATAACAACCGATGTACCACTCTGGTTATGACGGAGGAGGCTGGAGAGGCAAACGGTACACGGGGAACTCTCTGTCCTTTCTGCTCAATTTGCTGTGAATCTAAAACTACCCTAAAAATAGTCTATTAAAAATCAATGCCCATCAAATAAATCTACACATCTCCTGAGGTGCAGAAATGGATTTCAACATAATATGTGTCTCCAATGAGCCAGGGGGTAAAGGGCATGTAGCAAGAGCTGAAGGACCCTTTGCTGCCTCCCTCTCTTATTCTGAACAATTGCTTAATTCTTTACCATTTCTTAAGAGAAATTACACTGAATTTTGCTTTTACAGAAAGCTGTAGGCACACAACTCTTAATCAGAATTCACATAGGACTCCTGACTAGGGTAAATTCTCATTTCTGTCTACATTGGTTTAGCCCTTATTTTGTATATTTGCTCTCCCTTAGAACATTAGAAAATCTATTTAATGCATTAAAAACACCATGTATATTAAATATCCTCTTCTTAAGATAATCCACCCAATTTTCTCTTTTTGTTAATATTTGATCACAAGAAGAGGATAATGTATAAAATATAAATGGAGGGAACATTATTTCCTCTATAAGGAGAAACATTTCTAATGCAGTTTATAATACACTGGAAATGCCTCAGTAATTTCACACAAAGACTATTTTTATGTAACCATTTCAATTTAGTGAACCAGTTTCTCTCTCACCTCTACTGAATTCTTCATGCCTTGGAACAAAAGCCATGGCTGGCTTATGTTAGATTGTGTGTTCTAGTAAAACTTTATTGAAAAACAACCTCTTGAGCTAGATTTATTCTATGAGCAATTGTTAAACTATCTTTGGTTTCATTCATTGTACTAATTATTAGCGTGCTAACATATTTCATCTTCATTAAAACAAATACACAAGCAAACACCCCATAATTCAAAGATTAGTGTTCTCGAAAAGGCTTATCTGAGAATTTAGACATTCATTAAGTTGCGTTTATGACCAGAACTGTGTCGATATGCTCCTTTCATTTGAGCTCATCGTCAGTAGCCCCCTGTGTCTCCTTCAGAACCTCCAGTCCTCCTCAGTGCTACTGCAATTTGTTTCTACTCATCCCCCCCCCCGGGTGCTTAACATATAAAAGAATAAGTTTTCTAAAGTGTAAGGAATGCTTTTGTTCTCCATAAACGAGTGCCATCTTCCTTTCTGATACACACGTGGCACTTTACGCAAGTAAGAAAATGAAGTTCTAAAGTACAGAAAACAGCATCTACAATTCTACTGCAACATAAAAATTAGAATGTAGAACTTTAGCCAGCCAAACCCAGTAATGAGAACATGAGTAGGTACTGAAAGATGGAAGATTACTTAGTTCTGACATTCAACAGTGCACTCAGACAACTCAAGTCTACTGCAATTTACATTTTAAGGGTATGAACTTTTCCAAAACATAGTACTATTGTTTTAAAAGATAAGAATGCCAAATATTCTAATTTGAACAATACACATGGATTTTGTATACATGTTGAATTATCATTCTGGACCCCACAAAAATGTACAAATATTAAGCAATTTTTTAAAAAGGAAAATTGTGCTGCATCTCCTCTACTAGAAGAATAAAATCCATGATTTTTGGAGAAGCTGAAATATGAAGGTGTTTATCTCAAATTGTTTATGCTTGGATTAGTTTTCCCATCATTGGGATATAATATATGACAATCACCACTTTAAGAGGGCTCAATCTGTAGTTCATATTTCAAACAGAAACCACAGAGAAAGTGAATGCCCAAGTAATGCAATCACATGGCAATCAGAAATCAGAGCGGAGGACTAGTGCTGGAGAGCAAGGGGCCGCAGGTCATGTGCAATATGTAAAGGTGTGCCACACAGACACACCTGGAAGTGTGCTTCGCCAGTCACCCCAACAGATCCCAGGAGACCAGGTTGACACGAGTCAGGTTAACAGTCACACTTCCCAAGGTAAGAATCGGACTGTTCAGTGAAAACAAGTGGTCGATCCTTGGCCAGGAAAGGTTGGATCTGCTTTCAGTGAAAATGATGTAGGCCGCCATTATTCCTTCTTCTGTACCAGTGGCCCCCAGATGTCATTTGCCTTTTCTGGTTTTCTTCCTCCAATATCTCATTACCATTCCCAGCCTGTGCTTCCAAATTTGCTTTTCAGATCAAAGCTACATTGTAGATGTACCAGAGAATATCAGAGATGGCAAAACAGTTTCTTTTCCTTGGGAAAACACTTTCAAATGAATGAAATTCAGAATCTGTCATATCCAGGAAAGGCTTGGTGACTTTCCAAGACTTCTGATGAGTCTATAATAACTGACAAATGGAGCTTGTTTGTCCATAGAGTGCAGCAGAAGGGCCATTTTAGTAAACTGCAGGATGAAATGGATTTTAATAAATAACTTCCTAATTCAATGTGGTGCTTTAATGTCTTATTACTTACTTTGATTTGAGCTCCAAAATAACCTAAGTGTTTCAGAAAAATAACCTTCCGAGTAAAAGTCACCCAATTCCTCGTTAATTAATTGTTCTGAGGTCAAAAGTCACATGGAAATGACTTCTAGCCATTCTTTCAACATGGACAAAGGACACCAGTTATCTCCTGTTAACCAGTCAGAGCCACAAGTGTACCATACTGCAGGATGCAAAGAAAGGAAATAAGGACAGAAAATTCTGCTTATTGACAGGACTGCTGAGGCTGATGCATTTTCATCTGCGAACAATAGAAGACAGGTATAATTCAGAATCCTCTGCTTATGTCTGCATTCTCCCAGATACGACTTAGAAACTCGATGACCCTGGCTAACCTGTCTTTGTGTTTCCCCTGTGTCTCTCACACGTGCTGTGCTGTCGATTCCTCATCCTAAGTAAATCAGCGAAGTCAGGAGAATCCCCCTGTGAAGCAAGGAGACACAGTTTTTCCAAAATAGTTAGTGTCTTTTTATTTGACAAGAATAATGCAGTTTTACAGGTAGTTTGATTTTCAATTCACAGATACGGAAGATCGACTGAATTTCTTTATCTATGCACCTTCCTTCCACACTCTCAGACATATTTTTTGACTTCTCAGAAGTTTGTCATCATTCTTTAGATTAAAGCTCAGCTTCAATGAGTCAGAGCCCCTTGGGCAGAGGGGCAGAGACAGGGTTATTTCCTGCTGGGCTGGAGTACCCTGGAGCCCCCTCTGGTAGCTCTCATAGGTAAAAATAAAGAAGGGAGGGTCTTACACAGTATATTTAAAAGACAGAGGCTGTCTCTGTCTTCAGAATATCACCACTATTTGCTTCAGAATATCACCAGAATATCACCACTTCAGAATATCACCACTATTACCCAAGATGCAATAAATTCTTACATTTGGGTTTTGTGTTTAAGCAGCATCACCTGTGATCCTACCCCATTTGCTACACAGTCCCAGGGGTAACCAAATTGAAAACCTTGAATAATCCAGATGGGTTAATAGGACAAACTCTTGCGAATGAAAGGTCGATGAACAGAGGTAGGCAGGGCAGGATCTGCCTATCCTTATTAGTTGATTTAAAACTGTTGCCCTTTCTTCTCTTGTTTCTTTCTCGCTTTCCTGTCTGTTCTCTCTTCTACTTGCTTGTCTTGCTCCCTCTTTTATTCTTAAATCTAGTCTCTCCAAGTTGCCCAGTCCGCCCCAAACTCGCACTCTTCCTACCTCAGCATCCCAAGGAGCTGGGATGAAGTGTACACCACAGTGCCTGGTCCTTTTCCTTTTCTTCCTTTCCTCTTTTCACTCTTCACTTC
Organism: Petromus typicus; assembly: GCA_004026965.1. Classification (NCBI taxonomy): domain Eukaryota; kingdom Metazoa; phylum Chordata; class Mammalia; order Rodentia; family Petromuridae; genus Petromus; species Petromus typicus. Next base: position 10,577 of record PVIR01015628.1, read on the forward strand.
CATTTTTAATTTCTTTGTGTGTGTGTGGTACCGGGAATCAAACTCACAACCTTGAGCTTGCAAGACAGGCACAGTACTGCTCAGTTAACTCTCCTGCTTTCATCTTTAATTTTTTCCTTAACTTTCCAGTACAGCATCATTTAATGGGAATGAGCACATTAGGCACCTGGGTAGGTAGAGATGAGTCTGCAGAAAAGGTTAATATATGAATACAGCAAAAGAGCATTTTGAGAATATTATAGCCTGGTGTGTGGCGGTGTGATAGCCAAGGAGCAGTGGAGGAGATTCTGAAGAAGGACGGAGAAGCTAAGAGCAAGATGCTCTGGTTAAGCAATCCCTGACTGCCCCAAGATGAACCAGGAAAGCATACGGAATGGTAGGCGGTGATCAATTAGGACGCTCTGGGAAAACTGTAGTTAGGAAGTATCTGAACAGAGATTATGGGTGAGAGATTCGCTCGCAGCTGAGGGAAGTGGAGACGGATGGAAGTCAGAGGAGGCAAAGGAAGGAGCAGGGCATTGAGTCCTGAGCAGAGTTCAGAGGGTATTCAGTTAAGAAACCAGAACTGGCGCCTGGTCAGACCGGAAGGCTGATCTACGGTCATGTGACATCTGTGGGCGGGGCCATGGCAGAACGATGGTGGAAGGGTTATGTGCAGAGATACACGGAGTATATTACATTGGTATTTGAATATTAGTGCGATCTCTTTTTATTGTTGGGAGGATAGATCTGCAGAAACAGAACAGAGAACACCTAGAATGAATGCTTTGCTTTTAATTTACAATTGAATTGTCACTGTGACTCAGCATTTTCAATATCTAAAGAAATTAATGACACAAATGTGCTTCTTAAAACGGATTATCTTCATTGTTGAAATATTAGTCTTACATACACATTCTTGACCAGAAAAAATCATTTCAAAACCTTTCTCACACTTCAGTAAACTCTGTTTTCTTTTTGTTGTTTAATGCAAAAAAAAAAAAAAAAAGCATATAATCCTTTTAATTTTAATGAATTTCAGATTTCCAGCCTTTTTCATATGCCACTTTTGATTTTGCTATCACAACTCGGAGACCATTATCTAATTCAAGGCCTTAGGGATTTATTTGTACTTTTGAAAAATCTTAGTTCTTGGTCTTATACTTGTCTGTCTGATGCTTTTTTGAGATAATCTTTGTACATTTATGTTAAGTAGTTCAGGATACCATGAGGGCATATTAATTAAAAAGAAGATTAACTGAGGTAAGGATGGAAGTGGCGGGGAAGACCCTCATCATCAATGATAATAAATAAGATAATAAACACATAAGTGAATAAACAGCAGTTGGAGTGGACTTGGGAAAACGTGGTCTCACAAGCACTGAGAGTTCAGTGCCCTTCCTACATTAGATATAATTGAGATTATTTTTTTCACTGCATTCTGCTAATCCTTGACATGGTTGGAACATCTAAGCCATTAATACTTAATGTTGATAATATTAAGATAGAATTTATATCAAATTCTTATCCATTTGATTTTCATATGTGTAAGTCATTTTGTTCTTGCTTCATTTTTTCCATTGATTTGTTGTTTTAAGGGGATATTTTCTAGTGTTCATTTTTAATTTTCTTGTTCCAAGTTACTATTTTTGAAGGTTTTTTTGTTTTGTTTTGTTTTGCCTAGAAATTACAAACCTATATTTTAAGCTTTTGTATCCCAACCTATACAGTTAACTTTACTAGTATTATTTATTTATTTACTAGTATTATTTACTTAATTCCTGTTGTGGTTTAGAATTGCTAATTTTCTCTTATATCAGCCTGAAGGATTTATTCAGATACTTAATATAGGGTGGGTTGAATTATAAGAAAATTTTGAGTTTTTATTTTTCTGGCAATGCCAGCCCCCCATTTTCAAAGGATAGATTTGCTGCACATATCTGATACACTTTTACTTCAACACTTCTAATATTTCATTCCACTACCCTCTGCCCTCCATACTGTCTGAGGACGTCGTAGATACTCATTTTAGAAAATGCTCAATGTAAAATAAGGTGAAAGGGGACAATGTTGAGATTGTAACAAAAAAGTAAGGAATGAAATTTTATATATATGGGGGGGTGGTAGGGTGGGTAGGGCTATGGGAAAAAATGAGAATTAAGTTGTGTCTTATACTGGTACAAATCCCCATTATGGAGTGCAATCATGATGTGTATATTTAATGTACCAATAAGGATAAAAAAAAAAAGAATTCCTTGAATGTGATAAACCCTTTCTTTTTATCTTCTTTCATGATCTCTTTGTCCTTTTCAGTACACTTACATTGTATCTGTGTTTATCTGAGTCAGCCTCTGCTGAACTTCTTGGGAGTGTAGATTGACATTTTTCAGAAGAACTGGAAAGTTTAGAGATATTATTTCTCCAACTCCGCCTACCATTGCTCTCTTCTTCTGTTGAGAATTTTACTACTCATACTTTGATAATGGTGATGCTGTCTCACAGGTCTTGCGCGTTCATTGAGTTTCCTCATTCTCTTTCTGTCTGTGGCTCCAATTGGGCCTTTCATTTGGTCTGTCTTCCTGTTTCATGATTTTTTTTTTTTTTTTTAAGACAGGGTCTCGCTTTGTAATACAGACTGGTCCTGGACTCAGCCTTGAACTCATCAATCCTTCTGCCTCTGCCACCTGAGACCTAGGCTTTCAGGCATTGCTGATGAGTCACCATCCCCAGCATTGTTGTATGTGGTTACTGGGGATTGAACCCAGGACCTTGCCTGTTCAAATATGCTGTCGAGTGCCACTAATGAATTTTAAATCATATCTGTTACACACATCCCTTCAAAAACTTATATTCAGTAGCTTTTATACTTGTCTTTATTGATATTTTCTTTCTCTATGAGACATTATGCACAGATTTAAAATTATTCTTCAGATATCATTTAGTTCTTGGGACATGTGATACTTTATTTAAAGAATTTGACTAACTTCAAATTTATGTATGACTTCAAAAGGTGGGTAGGCAATGAGAAAAAGTGAGAATCAAGATGTGTCATATTCTGGTACAAACTGTCAATGTTGAATGCAATGATGATGTAGATCCATAATGTACCAATAAATATTTGAATAACAAAAAGGCTCAGGCTCTTATGCCTTTTTTGGGTCTCATTAGAGATTGAACCCAGCATCTTTACACTGAGCTCTATCTCCAGTCTCCCCGGTTATTTTTTATTTTCTGACTTTTCCTCTTAATTACTAACTTGCCCTGGCTGAATTGAAATCACTGCTCCTCCTGCTCCCGCCTGTCATAATATCAGGATTACATGTATGCACTAGCGTGCTAGCAGTTTGTACTGACTGATTTAGTTTTTACACATTTGTGACACACACTTTTTTCTTCTTTAAAGTTTTTTTTTTTTTTTCCATTACTGAGGATTTAACTCAGGACTTTGCACTTTCTAGGCAGAGATAGGGTCACTGAGCTAAATCCCTGGCCCATGTTTACAAGTTTTATTATATTGATATTATGATTTATTATGTCAAAAGTGGCATTTTAGAAAACACCAAGTGGTAACTGAGCATCAGACTCTCCCTCCCAGGCGAGGCCTCTCTGTGCTCGGTTACTGTCTCGGTTGCTCTAGCCCATGCCAGGAGCAGCCTCTCCACTGCATTCAGCACAGGGGTCAGCTGGTTCCCTAAAAGCCTGAAGCGAGTGACCTCTCACCCATTGCTGACACACACTGTGCCGGAATTGTCTTCATGCAGTTTTCAATTCGACCTTCGCCTTCACTTCCTCTTCATACCGAGCATGAGGGTCAGTCCGATGTGAGAAATCGGGATTCTCGGCTTCTTTCCTGGCATGTATAAAACCTAGCATGCGTTGAAAGCCTTCAAATTTCCCAAATAGACGCAGGATTAAAACGGCTCCTTGTGAAGACCTCATTTCCCAAATTTTCTCTTCAGTAGATTTAGTTTATGTGCATAGTCTGTATTTGTTCAACTGCCACTACTGTGCTGTTAGGTTGCTTCCGTGTTTAGAAACTGATGCTGGGTTTTTATGACCCATGCTCTCCCGCAGAAGTCGGAGTTAGATCCAACTTATGAAAACACTGTGCCCGGAAATTTGCGGTACACTTCCAAATCATGCCAGCTGCTGCGGGGTGGAGATTTTAGGGTAGCGGAGTGAACCTGCGGCACACGTGTGACTTGTTTTTCTTTTAAGACAACAGATGTGAATGTATGAATTGATTTATCTAAACTAAAACCTTAATATTAGGGTATAATTGCTCTGCTGATGTTTTGCCCTAAACACGCGGGCTTTGAATCACAATTTGGACCGCTGCTGATTTAAGAGAACTGGAAGCCCATTCCATCTCTCTTTTGTCCACTGCATTTTCTCACTTTCTATGGCAATGAAGTTTTCTCTTCTGAAGGCTTTTGGAACCAGGGAAAGTTAAGGGAGCAAGTGGACACCCCACGAGGCTCACTTTGACATTTAGAGGTTTTTCAGGAGTAGAGCCTCTCATATTTCCCAAAGTCTAGAAAAGTTGCTTTGGACAATTTATAGTGATGCTCTTTTTCCTTTTCTGCAGTGGATTTATGGGTGTCTTTGTCCTACCATTCTGGGAGTCCTTTCTCACACTCTCTTGAAACTTTTCTCTTCATTTTAAATTATTTCTCAATAAAGGGAAATATTAATTTAGGATTTTTTCTTTGTGTCTTTTTAAATTTTTATGTTTTTTTTCTTTTCTTTAGCTGTGTTGAACACACTTACCTGCACAAGCAGAAATGCTTCACATCTTAACGGTGAATGTAACTTCTACTCATTTCCACTGTGACAGCCACAGATACCTTGATTTTTTCCCTATTACCATTGTTCTTATGTTGATAAGCCTGGTCTTTCCCTGTAAAACAACGGCAGGTCTTTTCTGAAAACATGACAAACTCCTAGAGTCTCTCAGACTCACACTTCTTTAATTTTAGGGGGTGATCCATTTTGTTGTGTAAGCCTCACTTCTCTTACCTGCTCTGCAATTCATGAGAGTTTCATCATATTTCCATTTCACTAGAAATCCTCATCACTTCTAATTCCCAAAGAAAATAAGCCAAATGTTTACTTACTATGGTCTCAAGCTAATAAATGGTGAATTAATTTTTAAACAAATAACCAAAGGCTTGTGGATCATCAGCATCTTAAACTATAAGTGGTTTATATGGTTTATTATAACAAAGGTTTTTTTTTTTTAAGTTGCTAATTACACATATTGAAACATTTTTCCTTTTTTAAACAATTCCATCATTTTAGCACTCTTCATCTTTCTTATTCCTCTTGTCTATCGTACTTCATCATTTTTAATTTTCTAAATAATACTTATTTCTTCTTAGGAATACTAAGTCACTGTCCAATTTCAATAAAGGCAATGCTACTTTATTCCACAAGGGGGCACTCAAATGGCTTTTTGTGTGATTTTCTATTTCTCACTTTTTCAGATGGCTTTGTTTACTGGTTGGACAGACATCACAAAGTTCTCCCCTAAAACCCGGTAGATACATGAATGTAAATAAGAACAATTCAATTCTTAGGAACACTGAGTATCTATATGTTGCTGAAACAAGAGCATGAAAGGAAGAAATAGCTCTTCCTATATTTTATTGATGATGATCCTGTCTGCTTTCTCAGGAAGTCATTAGATGTGATTGGTATTATACTTACAGGAAATGAGATAGTGGGTAGATTGCAACTGTTTTACTGTTTCCAAATGGAAGGGAGCAAGATGTTTTTTAAAAGCTGAAAAATAAATGCAAATAGGTTTATCAAAAATGATCAGAAAGTGATTATAAAATAATTAAATTGTATTGGATGACAGGAAGAGACAACATTAAAGAAACTTCTGATTTCCTGGAGTTGGGATGATGGGAACATACATAAAAGAATGCAGTGTTTTGGTTGGTATTTTAATCACAGCCTATCCTACCACTGTAACACAACCATCCATACCAGGATCGAACGTATCTCCCTGTGCCCTCGGCCTGGTCCGAGGGAAGAAGTACAGGGCTGAGACATGAGTGTCGAAGGGTCGAACTGCACAGGCCGTTCAGTCTCTCTGCAAACTGTTGTTCAGACTGTGAGATTCTGACTGACCTGCAAGTAAGAGATAGAACAAAACGAAGAGAAAAACTGCAAATGCCAGAGGAGGTAATTTTACCCGTTTTGAAGATGATCTGCAGTGATCATTAGCCATCAGAAGAAAGACGCCCTTAGACAGCCATTGCAGAGAGGAGCCTGTGCTGTGAGGCCGGCACTGCCCTGAAGCCCAGAGGAATTCTGGGAGCACCGTAATCAACCACTGCACAACAACTAGATAACTTCCAGGCGCAAGAGACAGTGTCGTAGCTCAGCATGATAACCGTGCAAAGCAAATGTATTTTAAATTTTTGTTTGTTAGACACTGTTTCTTTATTTGTGCGGGTGGTGTTGAAAACTGACCTCAGGACTTTGCCACTGAGCTGTGTCTCCACTCTATTTTTCAGTGTTTGTTTTGGGACACAGTCTCACAGTTTTGGTAGATTGTGCCAGCTAGGCTCCGACAAGGCCCTCCTGCCTCAGCCTCCCAGACCCCTGAGATTACAGGTGTGCAGCTCTACATTCACTTTATTTCTGCTGTTGGTCCTGGCGATTGCACCCAAGGCCTTCACACTGAGCTACTTCTCAGGCCTTTCGTTGTCTGTGTATTCACCATCACGTGGTAGCTTTCTAAAATAATTGTTTAATAACTGCCATTGGCTTCTCTTGAACATTCAGCTATTATATGAGTATGAAGGGTCATTTTCCCAAAACAACAATGAAAGAAAGATGAAAATTATCTATGCATACTTGAGCCGGAAATCACTATAATTTCATAGATTTCCTTTGGAAATTTTACCTCTATAAATCTTTTTAAAAATTCAGTTTCCTCTTCACACAATTAGATTGACAGTTTTATTAATGTAATTGGCTCTCATTAATTCCTTAATAGGAAAAATAGGAAACACTCGTATGGTATGAATGGTATCGGTACACTTGCTGGAAGAGGCAAGCCACCATGAGGGACGTGTGCTGACTTTTCCACACGGTCTGTTACTTAAAACACTGCAGATGGACAAGTGACCACCTGCTGTTTTCTGAGGTCTTGGTGAGTCCCCTGGAGCACCTTCAGGAATCAAGAGTCCCGACGGTGCTATTGAGAGCAGAGCACCTGGTACTGAAATCCTGCAAATCTTGTGCATCCACCCAGAAGCCAGCCATGACCCTGCAAGACTCTCAGCCCAGCTGTCTGAAGCCTACACACCGTCCCCCCAGTCCAGGGGCAACACCAGAGCATTATGTGGCACATAACTTTTTTGACAAATATCTAGGTCAAGATGCCAACCCGAAGTGTGTTTTAAATCTCCACATCTTTGGAGGTGATTTTTAACCCACTGATCATTTCTGCAATGAATAAGTAAAGAAACACCCGAGGACATTTGTGTCAATGTGTGTGAGTGCATGTGGAAAGCGGCATGTGTGTACAGCATATAAATTAGGAATAATCAGAATTAAGTACAAATAATGATTCCGAGGTTCAGCCCTCTTTCTCTCTAATGTCTCATATCTTTCCCTCAGTTCAGGAAGCCGCTGTTGGGTAAAGGGGGTTTGGACGTTACCTCTGTCTCCATAAGGTCCAGTGTAACCCAGGAGGGAGAAAATTAATCTGGAGGTTGAGTTTATTTACCCTTTGATGTCATTGTTGAACTTTGAGAGCATAGTTCTTGGGGGACAGTGAAGGCTGTGGGAACACGCTAGTGGGGAGCTTGGTTAATGTGGGTGTTGGCTGTCATCAGTTTTAGAGAGTCCGTCACATCTGAAATACCAGCCTGTAAGGTACAGCCCTTTCTTCAGAAGGAGTCGATCCTCATATCTGATGACATCTTACTGACATTCACACCTGGACATCTGTCAAACACAAACTGAATTTTTGCTCCTCAGGTAGAAGAAGCTGTGTTGCAGTGCTTGCTAATCCTAGAGTTCTAAAATGTCTCTCAAAATTTTGAATTAAAAGGTATGTATAGTCTGTTTCCTGGTTAAGAAAACACCATTTAGTCATGCATTATCAACCAAACCCTATCTCACCATGGAATTACTCAATTCTTTATGTTTACAGGAAGCCATTCTCGTCAAGGACACATTTAATACGGACAGTTGAGGAAGTTGCAGGAGAGCCGTGTGCAACACGGAAAGGATGAGGTGATTTCAATTTAGATACATAGCTAGCTGGGTTCAGATGATGAGAATTAGCCCATTACAACCCCTCTGCAAGACTCGCAGATGTGTGTTTACAGTGCTCCAGGAGTGACACTGCAAGTCCCACTGTGCTTATTGTGGAGTTAAGTAGTGACTTTCTTATTCAACAACAACAAAAAATTTATCACTGGAGAAAAATAATTATCTGCAAGTGATGAAAGGAATAAAAAGTTCGACAGTGCTGCCTACACTAGATTGGAGATTGCAGGGTATAAAACTTCTCCAATTTTATCAAGAAAGACGTATATGTCAGAGCTGGAATTTTTTTAATACTATAGTTGGTTTAGATTTCTGTGAAATATTAACAGGAGAGCACAAAGATACCTTGTAAAACTATAGAATTAGGCCATACATACAGGCAAATGCTTTTAGTCCCTAAGAACTCAAATGCAAACAGTATCTAAGTATAGTGCACAATACAGAATGCAGGCACAGATCTCTCCTATGTCACGTTTCTGCTCCATCCCAAACTAAATCACAGGCATGTCAATTTGGAACTGAATTACTTTTGTGAGATGCTTTCCTTTCTGACACACTATTTATGGCTTCTCTAGGCAACATTTTAATATTATGAAATATCGGTATTTTATTAATCGTTTCATTTGGCTCCCAAAGCCATCAAAATACACCCTTGTTGGCTACTTCTACCCTGATTCCTTAACATTAGCTCCCTGAGGAAGAATATCAATACATTCCTCCTGCAGTAGAGGAGGCATTACATGCTGCTATGTGTAATAAAGAAGGAGAAGACCCACACAGGCAAGTACACAGCAAGCAGCCCTTATCACTAAAGCATGACCCAATATTATCAGGCCAAATACTGATGAATGCATAGATATGTAAATATGAAAACCTATAGGATTAAGACTGTCAGAATTTGACTTTTTTGAGGCAAGTAGCTGAGTACATTTTAGACCTGAGAAAACTGCATTGGGTAGGGGTAATTGCTGTATTTGGAATGTGCATCTTTAAAAATGTCTGGCTTGGAAATTTAATCCTCCATTGCAATAGTGTGGAAAAGCGTACGCTTCAGAGGCGGTTGAGTGTGATGAGGGCTCCTCCCAGGAGTGTGTTCCTGCCTCTGTTAACTACTTTTCCATGGTTCCCGAGACAACATACCTAACACTCAAAGTTAGAGAGCAGGGTTCATTTGGCTCTCCATTTGCAGAGCTTTCAGCCTGGCATCGGCTGGCTCCGAGGCTGGACTGGCAAACAAGTCTCACCGAGCAGAGACAGCACGGAGAGCACAAGGCAGCGAAGGCCGCGAGGGTGAGTCTAGCAGCATCTTTCCGCCCCTTTGTCTTATTCAGACTACTGGGATAGGGCAGTGGCGAACTAATCACTCACATGTGGTGATTTAGTAATCTTAGGCCTCCACCCCCAGCATCACACATTCCGAATTCGACTACCCCTAGAATAGAAATTTTCACCTCATTTACATGAGGCTTGGGGGGCAGGGACTAAACAGAAACCCTAACAATGCTACTCAGGGGGACGTGCCCTAGGTATTTTGGGACTTGGTTTCTGACAAAAAGATGAGCTTGATCCGTGTCTTTACTCCTTCTCGGCGCCCTTTGTCCTTCTGTCTTCCACAGTGAAGCCACACAGAGGGGAGCCCTGCCCGGCCAGGTGCACACTCCTCGGAGCGTACAGCACATTTACTGGTGAGCAAACTGAACAGGACACAGCTGTATAAAAACCACGTCATGTCTCCAGTGTGAGGAACTGATGGCGAACGGGAGGTACAAACCGTAGGCAGGTACTGTGAAGTAGGAAGAGAATCCTCAAAGGGAAGGGGACTTGAGGGGACATGGAAATCAACCAAGGGGGAGAAAAAAACTGAAGATAGAAAGGGGAAAAATGGAAACAAAACTGATGTAGATGGGGGTGTGGGGAATGGGGAAAAGTAAGACACAAGATACATCATGTACAGACACAGTTCTCCACGATGAATGTGAAAATGACACATATTCAAAGTGTACCAATAAGCTCAATCCAAAAGGCAAAAGAAGCTCATGTCTGTTCTATGTAAGTTCCCTCATCTCAGGTGTTCTGTTTAGCTTCTCAAAACGAACTGAAACAGTGAAGGTAAATAATAAATAAATAAATAAATAAATAAAATTTAAAAAAAATAAAATTTTTGAAGAGAATAAGAACTACAGAAGCCAGAGTTATTATCATAGTGAGTTAGGAAATAATGAAAAATGTAGATGCTTGGATCCTACGGAACCTGTTCCAGTTTTCTGGATTTATCAAAAACATTTCGTATAAGATTCTGTCACTGGATTAGTCTGAGGGCTGAGTAGATGAGGATTTCCACCTCAGGCAGCTGGCGAATGGCATGGCAGTTACCCTGGTACTAGTTGTAAACCCTTGCAGATGGGAACAACAGAAGAGCAAGATTAGTTTAACTGGCATCTGTCAACTTCCCGCCTCTGAGATGAAGCCCTGAGAAGCAAGATCTCCATGGAGAAAAGAGTCAGAAAGGACAAGAATTTATCTTGACAGGCTCAAAGTCTTAATTCAGAAATGACGTAAGACAAATACAATCCAGGGTCCTCATTAAATCCTCACACATTCATCAAATAAATTCTCACTTTTTTTGTTGGAGTTGAGAAGCTAAACGGAAGAGAATTGTTAAGACAATTGAAAGAGGTTAGAAAGCTCAGAAGCAGGAGAACGGTCATATGCACACTTGGGCTTCTGGAGCAGCAATCTTACTATTTGTGAGCTACAGTCCCTGGGAGCTTCAAGACACTGCTGAGCCAAAACTGGGCGAAATCCAAGTCAATATGTCTTGAAACTTTGAAAATGGTCTATGTGCACTGCTTTTGCCATGATGCACTGTTTAGACATGGTTCACATGCCAATATAGTTTCATAACACTGGACATACATGATTAAATGAAGATACTCTGAATCCTCTCAACTTCTCTGGTGGTGTTCATCATAACCAAGATGTGTCATGGGAGTCGTTGTAGATAGATGTACTCACCCTGCATCAGGTGCACAAATCCCCATCGCAAAAAAAGATGAGAGAGAATCCTGTCACAGAGCCGCCAGGGTGACAAAGCAGGACTTCCAAACAAGGCCATTTGCCCACATCTGAATCTCAAAGTGTATCAAAGTACATCCCAGAGCACTGTCCATTATACCTCAGGAAAGAAAGTCTAGGTGCACAGTGATCTTTGAATAATGACATGCATATCTGTTGATTTTATTGTGTAAGTTTCAAAAAGAATCAAGAATATCTTGGATCACAGAAACGGCTCTTGTGGGCTAGATGAGACAGAAAGAGAATAACAGCAGGAAGAGTGAGACCATATTTTCTTCCCACTGTCCCTGGTTATGGTAATTTAATTCAAAGCAGTGGAGGTTGATGGAGAAGACTGCAGACTAGTGGTGGAATCCTGACTCTGCACCTTCAGCCTGCTCCTGCCCGGCTAACCTAGAACAAGGAACTTGGTCACACTTTCCTCATTTGTACATGGAAATACAAAGAGTAAACTGAATTAAACCCCATGAAATCCAAATAAATTAATGTCTGTGAAGCACCTGAACATGATCTGGCCTGTAGTGTGTGTGACTTGAATGCTGGACCCCAAGAGTTTAAACTACATCCATATTCTAAGTCCCATAGAGCGCAGAAGCTGATCTCAGTCCTGAGGGCTGTTTACAATATTCTACTCCATTCTTATCTGTGATTTATCTACCTAAATCAAAGCCATTGACATTTTGGAAATGAGAATTTAGGAAGCAGATGCATTTTGGAGCAAAAATGTCCTATTGCCCAAATATGCAGTGACAGAAATAAGGCTGTGGCGGAAGATGTAAAGAAACTCAGAATTTTTGCTCTGGAATAGCTTTAAGTCCTACCAAGTCACCGTGAAAGTAAACACTGAGGTGAATGATTTGATACAGAGGCATTATTGGTCCCTGTTGTCAGAGGTAATGCAATGTTCCTAACCAATTTGTTTAGTACATTCATTTATTTTTAACTGTAATACATGCTTGTGCTGTAGGCCAGTGCTATATTAATTTCTCCCAAGAACACTTTGAAAAGAATTTAAGTCATTTTCAAATGGAGATCTTCCTTACAGTCTCTGCAAAGTTTCAGGTCTCACTTGAGAATAAGAATACAGATAACTTCCAACTTCAGTGGACTCGTGGAGCTCTATTACCTGCTCCATTTTCATATGTCTCTAAGATGAAGTGTTTTATTCAGTGAAATATTAGTAGTGTGTATACTAGATATATCGCACAAGACACTCATATGCAAAACCGTTTCATTTTAAAACACATGATCCTCAAACAGGAGCGAATAGTTTTATCTGCCATAATTATCTCTGAGATACAATTGTTTGATTTGTGTACAATAACCAATGACAGAAAAGAAAATGATGACTTTTAGAACTTACTAGAAGTTAACCAGTGTTAAAATGATTCAGTGTGGAGCATCATCTTCTCTTTTTCATACAGAATACTATAATCTGACATTCCCCACCTATAAAACCCATTTTACATAGTTAGATATCAAAAGGTTAGCTTTACTATTATAAGAAAATGTCATTAAAACATTTTCACTCCTTAGAGATATTTCTTACATGAAATCTTAGGGGGAAGCCTTCACTATAAAAGACAATCATTCAGAGTGACTCTGATTGGAACAGTGAAGCCTAAAAGCATTTGATTCCCACCCGCCAACATCTTTCATTTGAAAAACCTCCAAGAAGCAATGGGAAAACTTCTGATTTCATTTACAATTCAAGACACCACAGAAGAAGAACTCGGGCTGGAAAATAATTTTCAGCATCCAGGGACTGACTTCACAGCATCCTTTCTCTCTGCTGCCACATTTCTACCTAGACTCACATGGCCAAACTTGCAGGTCTTCGTGGACTTCAGGAGAGGGCGTTGTCTCTAGACTGAGGGGGTGAATCTTGATCCAAATAAGCTCTAGACTCTGTCACTCCATGTGCTGGGGATGCTTGCTCCTCACAAAATTTGTGGGCTTTCAAGGAGCTTTTGAGATATTTAATATTTATTTATAATATATAATAGCTATATATAATATTTAGTATTTAATACTATTTAAGTTATGAGAAATGAAATTAAGTTATGAGAAATGAAATAAAGTTGAAAGTATTCACCAAGTATAATCATTAAATATCTATGAAAGATATCCCAAACAATGCCCCTTTGCTGATAAAAGTAATGCGTTTTACAGAATCTGAGATATTTTCCAAAACAAAAGCAATTCCTTTGGAAAGTGACAGTGTTGCTGTTTTATAAAGCCCTTTAATATCCACCTGCAGAGAGGATGATTAGATCCTCATATTTGCTTGGCTTTTCACCTATAGTATCATCTTCTTTTGATCAGAACATATGAAAAAGTGTGGCTATTCGAAAGAGGCAAACTTCTCCGGCTTTTCAAGCCCTTGTAGTTTTCTTGAAGGAACTGTAAATGTAATACAGCAAATGTGGTCTTTTCATAATCATAATGTTGTGGAATTTGAAAATGTAGCTATGAACTTTTGGTCTCAGTTAGATTAAAATCCCTTGGACTAATGAATTGGTAACAAAGCCTTTACATCGGACAGCTTGATAGCAATAGGCTTTGGTCATTTGGAAAATGTTGCTTTAATGAGTTCAACAGATCTTTCATATTTCATTTCACAGCATCAGAAATCATGTTTATTAATTCCCTCATCAATTTCATCACAAATTTTTTATGTATTGGGCAGCTATCTAGCTCATAGTGCCGGAAGGAAAAAACTTTTCCAAAGTTCAGATTTTCTGGAAAGCTCTTATTTTATCACTGCCACAATATAGTGTGTCAGCTGTTTTCTTTGAAATCCCTAACTCCCTGTGTTCATTTTTGAGAAAATGTCTGCTAAATCTCAAGTCTGAAGAAGCACAGTTTGTCCGTCAGTTATTCACTCAAAGAATAATGGTAATTTGTGAAACTAGTGGATGACTCAGCTCCGAATTCAAACAATGACCCAAGAGCTTTTCAACACATAATCACCATACTTTGGTCTTCAACAGACATGTGTTACATATACTTTCCATTGTACAAATAATAAAAGGACATGCAGTCAAGGAGCAATGATCAAAAAATTAATAATTTTTCATCATCAGCTCTGTTTAATCCATGACTTTCTTTTTTGTTGTTGTTGTTGTTTGTTTGTTTGTTTGTTTTTAGACAGGGTCTCGCTTTGTAGTTCAGGCTGGCCCTGAGCTCAGCCTCAAACTCACCTCACAGTAGTCCTCCTGCCTCTGCCTCCCGAGTGCTGGGATTACAGGTGTGAGCCAGTATTGTATGTGTGGTTACCAGGGAATCGAACCTGGGCCCTCGCGCTTGCAAGACAGGCTCTGGAACCACTGAGCTAACTCCCTGGCCCATCCATGACTTTCTTAAGTGAAGCAAACCTTCAACATTTTAATTTAATTTTTATGAATCTGTCATGGGGTTACACACTGGCTGTGAGCAGAACTTGAAGCCATTGCTCAACTGTTGCTAAGGTACCAGCTATATTCCACACTATTGGATTTGTGCCACCAGAGACTCAGCAAAGTGGTAAACTCAAAGGCATCACAGTGCTACTATAACTAGTTTTCATATTCACATTATCTTAAAAATGTTCTGGGAAGGGCCGGGGAGTTAGCTCAGTGGTTCCAGTGCCTGTCTTGCAAGCGCAAGGACCCGGGTTCGATCCCCGGTAACCACATAACAATACTGGGCATGGAGACTCACCCCAGCAGCAACCAGAACCACATACCACAGTGCTGGGTGTGGTGGTTCACGGCTGTAATCCCAGCACTTGGGGGGCAGAGGCAGGAGGATTGTTGTGATGTGAGTTTGAGGCTGAGCTCAGGGCCAGCCTGAACCACAAAGCAAGACCCTGTCTCAAAAAGTCTTAAAAAAAAAAAAAGTTCCAGGAGGCCAGGAGCATTTAGAAGCCAGAGACTGTGGACAACTGATCTGAATTGATTGTGACTGTCTCCTTCAGTGGCCAGTGACAGGTGCAGGGTTTAACTCTGCCAGGTGAGCTACACGGTGGAAGATGGTGCAGGCTTCCTGGCAAAGGCCCCACATTCAGAGGGAAGACTTAGGCTGAGGCTGCCTTATCCCTCCTTCGGCTTTTGTCCCACTTTGTATGTGGCATCTCAGACTGGGAGGGTCTCTCTTAACTTTGGATAAAGTTCGATATTGGGAAGGGAAGAGTAGAGGAGCTTAAAACACAGAAAGAACCTCGATGTGTGGTTATGCGGTGGTGTCATGGGAAAAAGAAGGCAGGGCCATGTCACCCAGAGCTCTTTTCTTTGGATCCGAGTGAATTTCTTTTTTGAGTTTTCATATTACTTATAATCCAAGACATCTGAAATGGCACTAAAATACATTGCCATTTTCTATTTTTCTGTTTCTGTAGTAGGACAAAAAGAAATCAAGTCCACTAGTAAGCAAGAAGAAAAGGATAGGATTTATATAATTATACAATTAATTCTGCAAGAAATGAAGGAAGTGATAGTTAACAACATTATGCAACTTTAAAGTGGAGTTTATTGAGCAGATGGTCTAACTCCCAACACCCAGCTGGCTGGGGCTGCCTTGCAGGGCCCCCTGGTCTTTCTAGTAAATAGGTTAATTATGTCACAAGCTTATCAGGCCAAAACAAAAAGTTCCACTGGCCAAGTTATAATTCTTATGACGCTCCCCTCCCTAAGCACATTTAAATGATATTTTCTATGAAGCAGTTATCAAGCAGGCACAATTCTGTACTTTTTTTTAGTCAAAGATAAAAACTGGGGAAAAAAACTCAGTTAAGTTGTGAAAGAAACCAAGAATGTGAAAATTCAAATAGGTTTAGGCAAAAATATTATTTGAGGAAAAATAACTGTAGAGCACTATTTCCAACCTGTTATTATTCAGTAATTTACTTTAAATTTTCAAATATTCATCTCAGATATCTAGGAAATAAAATTTTACACCAAAGCCTGATGAAAGCAAATAACATTTAGAATCAACACAAGTACTGATTCCACGATTCAAGAAAGCAAAGACTAGGGTGGAAATCATGCTGCTGAACCAATGCGTGTCCTTCTTTCCTCCTTAGTCGACGCCAAAATTACTGTAGAAGAGTAAAAATAATTGTGATTTTCAACTTTGTTATTGAAACTTGGCTCAGTGAAGATCACTGTTAATTATCCAGTGACTTCATACCTGAATCACCTTGAATGTCCTTGGAGCTGTAGGCGTCAAAAACATTAGTTTTTCTTACACTGCTTATATAATTTTTTAATTAGTCATTTCCCATAAGTGTAATTGGAAATGTGTGGCTATAAACTAAGAATATGTGTTTAAATTGAAAATATTTGAAGAAATAGCTGCTGTTATATTTAATATATATATTAACTCTAAAGAATGTTAGTCTTAATTTCATATTTTCCATCACTCCTTACCTTTCTGCATATCATTATATATATTTCTTGTAATTATCTTTCTTTCTTTTAATCTGCAAAATAAAAATAATTGGCTCTATTTAATAACCCTTTCTACTTTACCTGTGAGCTGGTCAAAAGCTAACTTTCAAGATTTAGTTTCTCTTATAAAAAAATCAACTACTAGTCTCTATTACTATAAAATTAGGTGGTCAAAACATATGTTGCTGGGCCGAGGAGTTAGCTCAGTGGTTCCGGCACCTGTCTTGCAAGCTCAAGGGCCCGGGTTCGATTCCCCGGTAACCACATAACAATACTGGGCGTGGAGACTCACACCCAGCAGCAACCAGTACCACATCCCACAGTGCCGGGCGTGGTGGCTCACGCCTGTAATCCCAGCACTCGGGAGGCAGAGGCAGGAGGATTGCCGTGATGTGAGTTTGAGGCTGAGCTTGGGGCCAGCCTGAACCACAAAAGCGAGACCCTGTCTCAAATAAAACAAAACAAAACAAAACAAAAATCATATGTTTCTTATCTCCATCAGATATTAGATGAACACAACCACAGATGATTGTTACACTGGCCTTAGTTCTGTTAGGGGGGGTTGACCACAGTAACATCACGATGCCTGGGAACATGTTCACCCCAAGCTCACCTTTCTTTCTTCTGAAGAACAAAAACAAGAGTGAATGTTGAAGTGGAATTCACCATGGATGAGCGATTCTACCTAGCCTACCTACCTGACTTCCTGGGACACCCAAGGGGGCTGGTATAACTTTTGACAGACAGACAAATTCCTTGATGTAGGCCACAGGAGAGCATGCTGGACAGGAAAAATCTGATAATTAAAGCACAAAAAATAAAAGCCTTTTGAGAATAGTTATAATAAGGAAAATGGAAAGTTTAAGCAAGCTCAGAACAGATGGCTAGGACTCGTAAGAAATTCCCAATTTCTTTTGTGTTATCCAATAAAATAATATTTTGTCTGATAAAATAATGCTCCTTTAATACAATGACTGTTATTACAAAACATACCCTTCCTAAAACCTCATTTCTATTTCTACCATGAAACTTTAATATCTGAATTGCACATACTTATAGAACTCGTAAATATCTATAATAATCCAGGAATAATCACTTCTTGCAACTATAAACATATTCAAAGCCTTTTTGAGTGAAATACTTCCCTTTGAAAGTGCTGTTCGTGTTTTTGTGTGGGGCACAAAAGTGCATCTGAGATTGTTGGAGATCTCAGGTATCTTCGTGAACTTCCTGTTTAGGAAGTCCTTGGGCCTGGCCACCCACAGGGTGTAACGTGGCTAGGGATAGTTTCATGCTTTATTTCTTAGCGACAATAGATGTAACTGTCTATAGAGGTCAAGTGAACTTCTGTAATGAGTTGACTGTGCTACTAAAATTTCATTTCTTCTTATATCTAATGTTTTGTTTTCCCCATATCTTTAAAATAGGGACACTTTCTCAAAGCAGACGAAGTTCACTTCTATTAAGATATCATCCCTTCCCCAGGCCAGTGTGATTCTCGAACTAATTTTGCCAATCACTAACCTAGCTTCTCCTACTCCTTTTCACAGTATTGGCACAGCAATCGCTCAGTCCTGCCAATGCACAAACATATTTCTCTGCAGGAAATTGGTGAGATTCATCAGTTTGATATCTCAACTAACCTCTATGTGGTTCCCCTTTATTCCCAGCTCTGTCTGACAGTTCCTCTGTCAGCACCTGCATGGCAGTCTGCTCTTCATCCACTGTTTTATATTCAGATATCTCAGTTCTAAGTCTACCCTGTAGAAGGTTATATTTTTGTGTTTATCTGTCCTTCAAAGATCAATTCAAATTCTGTCTCTGTCAAGAAGCTTCATCCCAGCTGTCACGGGAGGATGTGTATCACTCTTTTCTATAACATGGGACTTTATTTATCTTTCTAACTCAGTGTTTATCGCAGTCTTCCTTGAGGCTGAGCTATTTATGAATGTATTCTTACTGGCTAAATATAAGAGGCCAAGTTCCATGTATAATTTATCCAGGTAAATTTTGAAATACTCGGCAAAAGTTTTTGCATATTATATCCATAAATAACCTTTCTTGAACTGAACTGCATTGAATTTAGAGTACTTCTAAATTTGAACTAAATTTTTAATATCAAGAAAAAGGAAAATACTGTTGAAAACTAAATATGTATATATATTTTCATAATAATGTTGGATAATATATTCTCAAAATCATTTGTCTAAATAAAGCTTAAAATAAATATTGAGACCAAACTCTTTTCTCATTTTTACCTAATTTTTACTCACATGCAAGTGAATTCTTATTGCTTAGTAATGTTGATAGTCTAAGAGTGACCCATGGACCAAGAGTAATGAAAATTGCTCCAGAAGTTGTTTAACATGAAAACCTCTGGGCAAATCACAACTTGCTAAGTTAAAGTCTTTCTTTCATTAGGATTCCCAGATGTCTTTATTGACTTTGGACAGTGCTGCTGGCTCCCTGTGCTAAGGATGCACTCCTTAAACCCTTGCCACCACAGACACACCATTCTGGTGACCACACACAGGAGGTCCTCAGGCACTCACTGCTCTCTAGAACTTTAGGAGAATTAGGTCAACTTTTACTTTGGTTTCTATCAGGAAAACATCACTTGAGTGTGCACTGGGAGAGTCTTTCATGTTCTTCAATCTCCTTCACTATCAGGGTTTTGAGAACTTGCTCAATTTTAAGGCTGAAAACAAGGTAGGTAAAACATCAGCCCCTGTTAATGAAGCAAAGATAATCTACATATTTAATGCTACACATCTGAGTTCCAACCTGCACCCATTATTTATTATTTCCTTGGCTTACTGTCTTTGACTCTTATAGCTTTCATGAAGTACGTGGTGATGTTGTCTTGCATTTCACTTGGAATAAGAAGTAAGATGAACATCTTACATTGATGTGAAATAAAATATTTGTATATGATTAACTTGATGTTAGTTTGACATTTTTCTCATAAGTAAGTATATTTTATTGTTTTCATTTCACATGTGAGAAAAACGAAGCCCAGATTTTTGGTGTGAAATCCTTAATGTCTTCACAATTTTTCTTTCACTTAGCTAATTGACATTTACTTACTGAGCAGTTTGTATTTTCTAGGCAATGTGCTATGAGTAGAGTTTAACATTAAGTAATGTAAGCATAGATTTTTGCCTTCACAGAGCCTAGTTTTTCTGGAAGAATTAGGAATACACCATGTATATGTCAGAGCATTCAGAGGGCTAGTTATTGGCATTTATGACAAATATGTTAAAGGGGAAGATCAGCATGCAAAAAGTATACTGCAGAGGACGTAACTTAATTTAAGAAGCAGAAAAGGCTTACCTGGAATGTCTTCGAAACTTTAATGATGAATAATAGTTAACCAGGTAAGAGGGAAAGTTATCTGTGATTACGAACATGAAAATGTGTCAAATTTTGGCTGAGAACCACTAGTACAACACTAGAGAGAGACACCTTTAAATTATGGATTGTTTTGCTTTTTCTATTTTCATGAATTAAGGTATCTCTGGTTACTACTTCCTTTTGCAAACTGGAATAAAAACTCTGATAATAATAAGACAAATGGAAATATTTAGTACAAGTGCCTGGTGTTTAGCAGACACTCAAAAGATAGTCAGTGTAAAAGTCAATTATTGTTATGATATTCAAATAAAATTATAGATGAGGTAAAACTGTCATCCCCCATATGACCATTGAGAAATTCTAGCAGATTAGCAGAGCACACTCCTGACGCTTGGGTAGGTCGTGGAGCCATGATCTTGGGTACTGTACATGAACCACTGACCATTTCTGCCCAGGATGGTTCCTTTGCTCTATTTTCTAACATCCATCAGCTAGGCAGATGTGCTGCATCAAGAGGATGTTACTGCTGTGGAGCCTGTTAACTATGGCTGAATTCCCTGATCTGTGATCCCCATAAACTTCTCTTTCTTTTAAATGCCTTGTAACATATCTGGAAATGAGAAAGCTAATACTAAAAAATGGTGCTGAGAGCGGATGTGTTGTTGTGACTTTATTTGACTGGTTTAGAAGCCTTTGGGACTATTTTGTTTTAGAAAGGCTTGAAAATGTGGGCTACAGAAAGCTTAGAATAAAAGTTATTTTATAGAAAATTTACAGAAAGCTTAGAACATTGTAGGCAGAATCTGATGGATGATTCTGGTCAGATCTCAGCAGACCACAATGCTGCTAAAAACATGGACCAGAGACCTTGGGAGGCTTTGGTTGGGAATGGGGAGTCTGTTGGCTTTTCTATTAGAGGTCAACTGTGTTACACACAAGAAGACCTGTTTATATTTTGTCTGTGTACTACGACTTTGCCAGGAACTGAAATAAAAGTAGTGGATTAATGAATCTCATGAAAAAATTTTCAAGGTAGCCAAACATTCAGACTATCGCATGAATACTTGAATAATTAAATTGTGATCCATAAGGATCCATGTCTAAGGCTGGGGTTAAAGCAGCCATGGTTGCTAAATAGCTTAGCACTATTAAGTATAAATCAGTTGTACAGGGGTAAGAAAAAAGTTGTACAGAGAGCATCTCAAAAATCAACAAGACCCCACTCATGACAAGCTCACAGATGCAAAAGTATCAACATGTCTTTTGAGAAGAGAGTATCTTAGATCTCTTTTCTAGAGGGGCTTCCTAAGGAATTAGTTTCATGGAATTTATTTGTGTTTTGTGTTATTTTTCTATTTTGAGACAGGGTCTTTGATATGTGGTTCAGGTCAGCCTTGAACTCACTACGTAGCCCAGCTGGCCTCAGACTTCAGTGATCCTTCTGTTTCAGCCTGCCTAGTGCTGAGGTAATAGGCATTTGTCACCGTGCTCAGCCTCATAGGATTTATTGCATCACGCTCAGCTGTGTAAACAGAGTCTGCCAGAGGCTTAGTTCAAGACAGCCTGGATGTTGCTTCTACCAACCACTGACCTCAGCATCATTCACATGCAATGCAAGAGTGGTGTGGACAGGGATGATTACTACAGATTTCAAAGAAATCAAGAAGGTCCCTGAATGGGCAGTGCCTGAAGCTTCAGGACTGAAGGCTAATGGTGCAGTGGAGAGTCCAGGAAGTCAGAGATATCAGGAGTGTGGAACATATGTCAAGGAAAGCTACAGGCCATGAGTGCAGGCAGCATAAAGAAGAGGCTGTGTGAGCTGCAGATGGCAAGGTTGTAGGGTAGGGCAGCCTAAGCCCTGCAGAACTCGTGTTGACCATTGTGTGCTGCAGTGCGAGGCACAGAGGTCTAGGACTGCATGTTTGCTCTGCTGAGTTTCAATCTTGCTGTGGTCTGATTCTTTCTGTCTCCTTATTCTTCCTTTTTTTGAATAGGGATACTTTGTGCCATTGTTCCTTGGTGTCATGTGATTATTTTTATAGTAATTCCCATCTATGAGTTTGTTTTGAGATTGGGAAGGTACTTGCACTTCTTGCAACTTGAAAAAGGTTGCCACTATTGAGACTTTGGGGAAAGGATTATTACATTTCTAGTTGTGCATGAGATAGTTATATTGCTTACATAAAATTTGCGACTGTCTTTATTTAAAAATTAAGTACTATTTAAGGAGATGTGATTGGATGTGAATTTGACAAAGACCAGAACTTCACTTTAAACCTCACTGGATTAATAAACATCCAGCAGATGTATAAAGCACATTCCTAGTTGTGTTTGAATGAGTCAGGAGTCAGGAGGTCTGACCCAAGGTCATATACATGGACCTTGACTCATTCCTCTCCAGTTCTGTTCCCTTGCTCTGCTTTCTGCACGCCATAAGCTGAGCAGCTTTGCTCTACAATATCGCCTCTCCATCAAGTTCTTCCTTTGGAGCCTATTTGCCATGGATTGAATCTCCTGAGCTGTGAGCCAAATAAACTTCTCCTCCTTCAACCTATGGGTGTTGGGTATTATATCCAACAACAAGCATGCTGACTAATACATCGGCTCTCAAGTGTTCCTTTATTTTTTATTAAAAATTTACTTATTGGTTATTTCTGGCCTCAATAGTCCCAAGTGAAATAAAAATGTTCCAGTCATACCAGTGATAGTCGTTCTCATACTTGTTTGTTTATGCCTTTACTCAATTTTTATTTTTATTGTAGCTTAGTTTTTTAGTACATATATGTAGTTCTTAACATTTACATTCCTGGTGTGGAGGGGGTATGTCCATTACATTTCTTCATTCCTTTCTTCACCCCTTTCCCTTCCTTCACTCCTCCTCCATGCTCTTCTTGATAGCCTTCCTGTTAATGTGCATGTTTATAGCACATAATTTTATCTTATTGTATTACATAAAATTAATAGGAGTTCATGAACACTAAAAATCATCAAGTTCCAACACCGATATGGTTCTTTAAAGAAGGCTACCATTTATATTAAAACTTTCGGAAAACTTGCTCTGACATACACAGACTTTGTATTTCATTCCAGCTTAAATTTTAATTGTTGTTCATCATTATTTCAAGAAACTAAAGCTTTCTCATCTGGATTAATAGGAAAAAACTATCTGTACTGAATAATCTAGCTGTGTTTTGAGAGGCTGAAGTTCAGACAACCTCTAGCTGAGAAGGATGATTGAAAACTGACTGTTTCAATCCGTGAGTATGTGAAGTGACCTAAGGTGAAAGTTTTGTTTATAAGGTACCTAGTATATTTTAAGTGTGGTTTGATCTTATTGTGAATTTAATATCTCTCTCTTTTGAGGTATCAGAGGATGAAAATCTAATCTAATTATGCTGGTTAGAGATGGAATCTTTATCAGACTATTAGGATTAGTTAAGGTTACAGGGGTGAATCTCCCATGACAGAATACAAATAGCTATATACAGGGGAAGGAGGTCAAGTATCTCTCTCTCCACTCTCTTCCCCTGTCTCTCTCTCTCATACACACACACATACACATACACACACATACACACATA
This sequence comes from Petromus typicus, assembly GCA_004026965.1. Classification (NCBI taxonomy): domain Eukaryota; kingdom Metazoa; phylum Chordata; class Mammalia; order Rodentia; family Petromuridae; genus Petromus; species Petromus typicus. Next base: position 34,290 of record PVIR01015628.1, read on the forward strand.
CATACACACATGAATATGTAATGCCCTACATAGCCAAGAATCTACCAGCCACCAAAATATTTCAGCATTTACAGCCCCTGACTTTAGACTTCTAAACGTGTGAATCAAATAGAGCTCTTTTCCTAACGCTTATCTCACTTGTGGTTGTATAACGATCCTGGAAAGTATACTAATACAGAACACTGGTCCTGAGAAGGGGAGGCATTGCTAAAGCAAATAGCTGAAACTCTCGGAGGTGTTTGGGTTGAGATGACACAGAAAAGCCTGGAAAAATTTGGAGGTGCAGTTTAGAAATAAATTAGACTATTATAAGTGGAGCATTATGGGTAGCTCTAGCGATGGCTCCCGAAGGAGACCAGGACATGAATCTCGGATGGAAATGCGCACCCTATTGAGGGCTGGAGAAAGGCCACCTTTGTTACACTGTTAAATCAAACTTTGCAAAACTATGTCCATTCCCTAGAGCTTCACAGAAGACTGAGTTTAAGTATGACCCAGAAAGTGGTAAACAAAATTTCTAAAGATAGTGAAGCAGCAGCATGGGAGGTTTTGAATGCCTTCAGTAAAACTTGGAACAAAGCAAAAGAGAAAAGAATGACAACTTGAGTGAGAAAGAAAAAGCCTTGTAATGGTGTACCGAGCTACCAATTACTAAAGTATTAGTGCAGTAGAACAAGAACTGATTGCTTTCATAGGAACAATGAAAAAAAAAAAAAGACACTGAGGGCATTACAGAAATTTTAAATGCTGAACCTACCATCATTTTTCCAGAAGACTTTTAGAACAAAATTATTTCAAGGAAGGCTCCCAGGATATCAAGCATGGTCTCACTACCCAGGGTTACCTTGGAAATTTGATGTTCAATAAAAATGCTGCATGTCCAGGTTCTGCTTGTCCTGGTAGAACTTGGTGTTCATATCCAACTGATGTTGCAAACTCATTGAACATAAAAGTTACAGGATTACTGTCAGGTTGCACCATGATTTTAAAGGAAAGTCGTGGAGCCTGACAAGGTTTGATGCAGGCTTGAAGACCTGAAAAATCTGCTACAATCCTTTCTTGCGTTGTGAAAGTAGAGCCACGACTGGTTTCTCAATTTCTAAAATGGCTGTCTCCATAGTTCCTACATAATTCTTTCATTTAACATTATGGTCTTCAATTCCATTCATATTTTTCTACAAATGATTTGCATTCGTTCTTCTTTGTCTTAATAAAATTCTGCTTTATATATATTAACTCTGTCCATGTGTTGATGGGCATTGCCATAACTAAGATCTAAAATATCCTTTACAAGTCTCACATTCCGATACGGGGCCTGATGAGAAGGGAAAGTTCAGCTGGGGCACAATTTTAAAGGCATATTCTCATTCACGGCTCTTCCTTTCTCTCTGCTTCCTGGATGTTATGGATTGAGTGTTACTCCTCTGCTGTGAACCCCCACCAAAGTTTTGCTTTGGAGCCAGCCACCCACAAACTAAATCTCTAGAAAACAGAAAGCCAAAATAATCACTTTATCCATGAAGTTGGAGTTTTAGGAATTTTGTTCTAGCATTGTGAAAGGGACCAGCACAGAAAACATGCACCGTGGATGAAGGCTGTGCCTGACTCAACTGTTTAGAAGCCTTTGTAACTTGTTTGTAAGTTTGGAAAAGTTTGGAGAATTCATCTTGAGAACTCGAGACTACTGTCAACACAGTGTACTGAGCGATTTAGCTTGCAGATCAGAGGACTAGAATGCTGATGGAAATGAGAACAGTAAGGGCCAGGCTCATAGAGTTCCATCAGGAATAAGTATTCTATTGGAAACAAAACAAAAGGTCATGCATATTACATTCTGGAAAATAATTAGTCTGTGTTTGCCCCCAGTGTTGTATGTGGCTATATTTAAAGATGGTACACTACTTAATGGAAGAGAAAATTACAACCCACCCCAGTGAAAAGTATATGGCATGGGTACTGGTGGTAACTTTTATCCAGCTCTGCCATGAGAAACAGGAGCAAAACCTGAATTGAATTATTTAAAGAGACTTGCTGCTTGCTCAAAATGAAACCACCTGAAAAACTACAAAAATGTTGAGTATGGTGGCTGAGAGGATTGGAATTGAAAAGAAGCCAAAATTTTCTACAAGGAAAAAAAAAAAGATGCCCCAGGGGCATCTCAGAAGTCAGAAGAATTCATTCATCACAGGGTTAAGAGTCAAAACTGTAAATTTTTACATGAGTGGGGTCCCTAAGATACATGTATGAGATGGCCTACTGTAGAAATTAGTTCCAAAGGATTGATTTTCAGCCATCCAGAAACTCAAGAGTTCACTGCATCCATAGATCAAAGGGGCTAGGCCACTTCCTAAGTTGGTAACAGACCTTGGCATTGTGTATACAGTGTTATTTTTCCAAATATGCAAAATGCAAAATCATGAGGTCATGTAGATTTCTACCAACAGCCCAGAAGATGGCCTGGGGACCATCACAGTCAGGAGCCCACTAGACAGCAGTGATTGAAGTAGCCAGAGTGAAACCAAAGTTACAGTGGGAATCCCAAGGAACTGGAGAGAGCAGAAACATGGAACAACTTCTGTGCAAAGTTTCAGGCCATGAGAGGCGAGGGCTCAAGAGAAAGGACATATTGGGCACAAACAGGAAGCCCTGTAGGTGCTCACATCTCTCCACCACAAGCTCTGAGTTCTAGGCATGCAGCTGACTGATGTAACCCCTTTCCTGCTGGGTTATGGTCTTACTTTGGTTTGGTTGCTTTTAATTTCTTTATTCTTCCCATTTGGAATGGGAATATTTACCTTGTACCATTATATGTTGCAAATACTTCACTTTTTTTTTTATTTTTGCAGGGTCCCACAGTCACGAGTTTGCCTTATTTTCAAAGGAGACTTGGGCTTGAGCTTTTAAGCAATGACAAAACTCTTAACATTGATGACAATTAGGGATGCACTAACATCTTAGAGATGGACATGAGTCTATTGAGGTTCAGAGGGAGCAGGCTATAGTTCAGATAAAAAAAAATTCTTCAAATATTTCACCTTTCAAGATGAGGACTGGTCAGAAAGCGTGGGTAATAGTGGGATGATTTTTGAACTCATATTCTTATTCTGGCTTCTGCTTTCTGTCTCTCTGGTTCCTGGCTGCCATGGATTGAATAGGATTTCTCTGCCATCACTGTCTGCCACCAAGCCAGAAACCCATGGATCAAATTCTCTCAAATCCATGAGCCACATAAATCTCTGCTCATTTAAGAAGATGTTCAATATTTGTTCCAGTGATTGTAAAGTGACTAATATAGATATCTAAAATTTAAAAATTCATTTACTAAATATGTTTTAGCTTTTGTTTGTTCCTGAATGTTTTATTTTTCAATAAATTTACCTATTTACTATTGAACTTGAACTTATTATAGAGCTTGGCAAATATGTATCATAATATTCTCATCTAAGTCTTTTAATGTTGGTAGGATTTGTAGTAGTTATTCTCTTAATGATATTGACATTTCCTATTTACTTTATATTTTAATATCACTGTAGGTAGAAGTTGGTAATTTTATGTGTTATTACAAAGACCACATTGTGTTGTTGACTTTAACCTTTGCTTCCAGTTTCATGCAAACTATTTCATTATTCTGTTTGTTTGTTTGTTTGGTTTTTTTTTTTTTTTTTTTTTTTTTTTTTTTTTTTTTTTTTTTTTTTTTTTTTTT
>PVIR01015629.1:0-37972 GCA_004026965.1 Petromus typicus
ATCCTCCTGCCTCTGCCTCCCGAGTGCTGGGATTACAGGCGTGAGCCACCACGCCCGGCACTGTGGTATGTGGTACTGGTTGCTGCTGGGTGTGGGTCTCCACACCCAGTATTGTTATGTGGTTACCGGGGAATCGAACCCGGGCCCTTGCGCTTGCAAGACAGGCGCCGGAACCACTGAGCTAACTCTCCGGCCCTCATATAAATATTTTAAATGGCTTACTCTGATTTCTCATTAATTTTACTTAATACATATACTTATTATATGAGTATATTTATGTGGAATGCTTTTAGTCTTATTCTTTGAATCAAATAAATGTCTGTTATAGGAACCTTGTTCAGCAGTCTTGGGGTATGGAAAGAAAATTGACAAGTCTATCAAAAAAGGCCTTTATTGGTTGCTACATATCATTGCAAGAGACTTCGATGCCTTAAATGAGCGTATCCAAAAGGACACAACTGAACAACGAGCACTTGAGGAGCAGGAGAAACGAGAGAGAGCTGAACGAGTGCGAAAATTACGAGAAGAAAGGTAAATAGCCTGATTTTTATCCCTAGTGCATTTGAAGAGCAGAGATGTATGGTGATTTTATAAATACTTTGCAACGTTTACTTATTCAGTCTACATGTTCTGTTTTGTCTTGTTTGTATGATACTAAGTAATTGCCTGTTTTATGGATCTTTGATTATACAAGTTTAAATGATACATTTTTAATTTTCCTGTTGGTATTAGGCAAATGTACTCCCTATTTAGTCATTGTTTTCCAGGGTTTCAAGATTTTATCTCTTATGGCCAGGCATTTAGCTCAGTGGTTCCGGCGCCTGTCTTGCAAGTGCAAGGTCTTGGGTTCAATCCTTGGTCATCACATACAACATTGTTGGGCGTTGTGGCTCACACCAGTAATCCAAGCACTTGGGAGGCAGAGGCAGGAAGATTAGTGAGTTTGAGGCAGAGTTCAGGACTGCCTGAACTGCAAAGGGATACCCTGTCTCAAACAAAACAAAACAAAACAAAAATGATCGCTTATATCTTAGTCCCTTTAGAGGAGTGGTTCTCAACATTCAGGGAGATTCTTGCCTATTGCGGACATGGGAGAATGTCCGGGAACATTTTTAATTGTCACAGCTGAGTGGAGGGGAAGGTAGTGCTGACACCTGCTGAACAGTTTCCAATGTGCAGGACAGTCTACTACAATAGGGAATCTAAGGCTTAGAGTTACAACAGCCTGGAGATGAAGAAATCTTTCTTTAGACTCAGCAAAGTTAGAAGGTAAGATGTTAGAGGGTAAAATCTGGTCTTTGTTACTAATTTTTCACAAAGTAGGCCAAATTATACCATTTTGTTATTAATATATGTATATATAGTCATTAATAATATATTTTGAAGAAGAAAACAATTTAAATTAAATTCAGCAAAGTATACTTTTGAAAAAGATTGTATACATTATACTTAGAATCATTTATAATTTTAATGCTATAAGAAAGTGTTATGGTCTGAATATAAGTTTAATTTAATTCTTAGCTTTAGATTTTGGTCTTTCTCACTCAATTGTTCAAAGTAGAAGAAGGAATAAAAGAGGAAAATTGAAAAATAATTTTTGAGTTCATGTAAGATTCAAAGTTGCTTTCTATCAACCTAAGTAATATTGGCTTTTCATATCATTAACATACCTGCAGCCTCATAGGCAAAAACCCACTACTCCTGAGCCTTGTGAGGAAGGGTGTATTTACCTTACAGTGCAGAGCGTGTCCTCTGCGTGTCGTTCTTTTCATTGAAAGAATTCCATAAAGGAAAAAAAATCCATAAAAATCTCTGCTCCTCTCTCCTGAAATACTTTATTATACGAGCATGTCCTTCATCGAGGTCTTTATCATACCAAAGTAAGAAGAGGATTGCTAATGTTGAGGCAGTTGCCATTAAGTTTTAATAAGTGTGCGAATTTTTGGTTCTATATACTAGTGTGTGTTTTCGTGATATAAAGTTCATTACAGGTAGCCATGTATGTAAAATTATCACAGTAAAATATAGGGTTCATCTTTTCTGTAAAGCTTTTTGCCCTTTATGAAAAAAATAAAAAAGTGGAGCTTGGTTTGTAGAAAGCAGTGGAAAATATAAGCATGTGTAAGGCAGAGATTGGGGAGAGGAGAAAGGATGGACAGAGAAGGGAAGAGGAAGCAGGAGAAAAAACAGGAGGGAAAGAGGAAGGAAGCAAGAAAGAAGAGAGGGGAAAAATCAGTTTGATACAAGAAATTTAACGTTCGTTATTTTACCTAGTCTGTTCTCCTTTCTTCATTTCTCCTTATTCCTGGCAGTTGTGGTCTGAGACCTCTCCTATTTAGCTGAGCCTACATAATTAAAAATAAGTTGGTGCTTAGAAAGGACAGATTACAGAAATTAGAAAACAGTCTTTTTCCTTTACTACATTCAGTCTAGTTGGTCCTCATAATAATTTCCAGGTTTTTTGAAAACCAGTAAAAAAACTAATTTTGATATCAAAATTATATATTAATACTATATAATTGTTGCTAATGAATGAATAACATTGACAACAATGACTATTCTGTTTTATTTATATATTACTCTCCTTGCAAAATGACCAATACTTTGGTTGTTTTTTCTTTGAAACACCTCAATGAGTTGTTTTTTTTTTTTTTTTTTTGTATTTATGGGAAAGCTGAGGCTCACGGATCTAGTCTAAGCTCCTAAGAATAGTTAATTACAAATCTCTAACCTTCACCTTTCTAGATTCAGAATGAAAAGACATGTATTTCCATGTTAGAACAGTTAATAAATGTCACAATAATGAACATTTTCATTCCTATTATGCTAATCTAGTCGATGATCCCTAATACTCATTTTTCTAACTTTGCATGCTTATTTTGGAAATTTATTTTTCATGTGTAGGGCAACATTAACTCTAAATTATAGAAATCAAATGATTCAGCAGTAACTAGTATAGGAATATTTAACCTGAATGATACATCTTTATACCTTGTTATACTATTAAACAAAGCAACAGTTTTTACCTGGTTATTCAAATATGATATACACTTAGACAAGACTAGTCACTTTATAGTACTACTTTGACATATATTTTTATAAAATAAAGCTATAGATGTCTTGCTGTTTTTCATTTGTGTATAAGTAAAAACACAGGTTGAGTTATACAACTGTTTTCAAGTTGTATTTAACAAGAGAAGATTTTTAATGCTAGTAGAAAGAATAGCTTTGTTCTGGAGGGTAGTTAATAATTTGACAAATATACATCTTTGCAACATGGATAACTAACTTATACTATTGATATTAAGGAGTCACTCTTGGGTGTGATGGTTCATGGCTGAAATCTCAGGACTCTGGAGGTTAAAGCAGGAGGATCTCTACAAGGTTGAATCCAGCCTGGGCTGCATAGTGAGTTTAAGACCAGCCTGAATTACATAGGGACACCTTGTCTCCAAAAAAGGAAAACAACAAATGATGATGTCACTCATAAGGATTGTCATTTTATCAGAATTTTTTTAAATTTAAATAATTAATTTTTTCTCTTTTTGGTTGTTATTGTGTGTTGTTTTGTTTTGTCAAAACAAGGTCTCACAGTGTAATTCAGGCTAGTCTTAAACTCACTCTGAGTGCAGACTGGCCTTGAACTCATGGGAAGGAATCCTTTTGCCTCAGCCTTCGGAGTGCTAGAGTTACAAGGACGCACTACCATACCTGGTTTCAAGTAACTAATTTTAAAATGAAAGTAGTGGCCTATTACCTGTATAAGTATTTTTTTTTACTTCCTCTCAATAATTAAAAGCTATGATAAAGTATTTCAGTTACTAAAACTAAGTAGCCTTAAATTTATAAGAAATTTGTTTATTAAATGTAATTCAGCACTTTTTACAAAGAAATTTCCATTTCCTCCCTCAAATAATAGGGAACAAAGAGAGCGAGAACAAGGAGAACTGGATGGAACCAGTGGTCTGGATGACTTGGACTCAAGACCAATTACTGTTAATCCTTTCCAGCCAATAGCATCCGTGATAATGGAGGTATGAGTTGGGGGCAAGTGTGACTTTTTATATATTAAATTATAAAGTTGATATTGGGAAAGGATATGAAAAAAAGAAGAAAAGGATAAGGTATATTAGTCAGTTTTCAATCACTGTGACACAGTATCAAAGCGACAACTAAAAGGAAGAAAGATTTATTTGCTTCATGGTTTCACAGGACTTAGTCTGTGGTTAGCTGGGTTGTTTCTGGGTCTGTGTCAGGGCAGGATATCATGGTAATGGCACATGGTGGAGCACAGCTGTGCACCTCATGGTGGCCAGGAAGCAGAGGGAAATATTGAACCAGAGCGGAAGTGGCTGGGGGCAAAATATGCCCTTTGGAACTACCTTATGTCCAACCAGTTATATTATAGGACTAGCATGTGTAAAACTTACCCAGAAGGCCCTAGTGTTCCCAGCATTGCGTTGTTCACAATTTAAGGAAGAAAACAATATTAACACATAGCATGGAACACCATATATTGAAAGTCTATAAATTAATTAGTTTTAGGAATAGTACAATTATTATTCATCGAAATTCTGATAATTTTAAGAAAGTGATCAATTAGTAATAAAAACATTGCCTATAATCTCTTTTAATCATGAAACTATCTTCCTTCCACAAAATTCTTTTAGTATGTTTGCATTGCTCTAAATACCTAATAGTCATTTGATTTTTACCATATTAAAAATAGTAAGGGTTTGTGAAGTATTGGCTCTAGACCAGACAGATCAATAGAACAAACACTAATAAAACTAATTATATAGCAGCATTTAACATAAAATAAGGATAACATCAACTCTAAGAGAAAAAAAAAAATACTGGTATTGAACAGCTGTTTGGAAAAATGTAAAATTACTGTGCGTTGAATGCAAATTGAACTGCAAAAGTATAAAAAGACTTCAATATATATATTTGAAAGTAGTCTTAAAAATACTAGTAGATAAATATTATCCTACACTGAGAGAATGAAAACTTTCCAAAAAAATCACAAATTGTAAGTTGAAAAATAGATGGTATTGTATTTAGTTTAAAAGTGCTGTTTTAAAAAGTTAAAGAGCAACATTAAAACAAAACCAACAATAATAAAAAATAAAACACATAGGGTGCATAATCTGCTCCAACTATATGGCTAGTTCTAATGATAGATAAGGCAGGGGAAAAAGAAAGACAGTTCTTTTTTTTTTTTTTGGGGGGGGGACAGTGTCTCGCTTTGTAGTTCAGGCTGGCCCAGAGCTCAACCCTGAACTCACAGCAATCCTCCTGCCTCTGCCTCCCAAGTGCTGGGATTACAGGCGTGAGCCATCACATCCGACATTGTGGTATATAGTAATGATTGTTGGTAGGCGTGAGTGTCCATGCCTGGTATTGTTGTATGTGATTACCGGGATTGAACCCAGGCCCTTACACTTGCAAGGCAGGCACTGGAACCACTGAGTTAAATCCCTGGCCCCAAAAGAGAATACTTATAAGTAACTATGAATTAAATAGAAAAATGCATAATGGTTACTAAACAGTTTACTAACGGGTGAAATAGCAAAAAAGATATTTAATAATTCATCTTCCCTAGTGATAAAAATACTTAATTAAATTAAATGATTAGTAATTTAAATATTTGTTGCTTTACCAGATATATAAAAGGTTAATAATGATGAGCATCATTGAAAATGACTTAAAAATATAATTCTGTCAAAAATACAACTCTGTCTTTGCCTGAGATATACATTTATTTAGTTTTTTCTTGAAGGGGAGAATGTGATTATATGTCACATTTAAAAATCTACCAAACCCACTCACTATTCAACATTTTCAATTAGGAATTTAATCTTAAAAATTTAAGAGAACAATGTATTTCTTACAATAATGGAAAAAATAGAAATTAGAATTCCTTGTTTATTGTAGAGGAATTAGTATAATAAGTTAAACCTATTTCAAACGTTAATGTGATTGTTGAAAATAATAGTAAACGCTTATTTTCTGTTTATGAGGAACTTTTAAGCACTTTATATATTCACTGGCATGGAAAGAAACTATTCTTAAAAACTTCAATTCTTTTTCGTCTAAGTAAGTATATATGGAAGGACTGGCACATACCTATGTGTTTGTGGGTGGTGTATGTCTGTACATGTGTGTGGAAAGGCAGATAAAAACACCTCATAATTAATAATACTGCATACTTAATATGGTCATCTCTAGATTGTGAAATTACTGGTGAGTTTGTTTTATTTCCTTACACTTTTTATTTTTAGTGAATATTTGATAGCGTGCTTTAATAATATATTCAAATAATTTTAATAGAAATATCACAATGCTATGGAATAGTCTAACATAAACATTATTAAAGTAATATTAGATAAATGATGTTAAATTACAGTTAGATGTTATATATAACCACTATACATTATAATAAAGATATTTTATTTCATTTTTGTTAGAATGAAAAGAAACTTGAAAAAGAAAAAAAAAAAACAATGGAGAAAGATAGTGATATCTGTCCCCTGAAACAGAAACTGGAGCACAAACAAACGGAGGCACAAAGCCAAACCAGTGAAAATAGCCAAAAAAACAGCGAAGTGGAAGTAATAGAAAATTATCAGGAGGCTTTAACACAGCAGTTGCAGAATGAAGATGAAACAGATCAGCGATCTTCAGAATCAGGTGAAATGGATTATGTGAAGTAATGCTCATATATATACATACATGTACATGTATGTATAGCTTATGTCATCTGTTATTTCCCAAAAACTACTGTACTTTTTGTGTCCAAATGTAGTATTTATCTTTATTAGTTTTCTCTGAATGCTTTTTTCCATGTCAGCTTGCCATATGATCCTTTATAACTTAAAAGAATATAGCAGAAAATTCAATTTTGAAAAGTTTGGAATCGAGCCTAAATCTTAGGATATCTTGGAAATTATTTAACATTTTTAAGGCTTTGTTGTTATTTATTAAGCCATTTAATTAATGTTAGCATTTGCATTGTTTTATTGTTTGTTTCTATAAGACTTAAACACCATGAAAATATTTTCAAAATTTTGTCAGGATACGGGATGTAGCTCAGTGATAGAGCTTATGCTTACCTTTTAGAGGGCTCTGAGTTCAATCCCGAGCATACTCATGCATGTATGTGTGCACAAACACACACACACAGCTATCAAATGACATTTTCCTTCATGTTAATACTGTACAACATTTTAATTGCAGAACTTTTAAACTACCAATATGTTAAAGATGTTTATGTGTTGTTGTCATGGGAGACAGCCTATATTTGGAATAAGAAAACCAAGGATAGAATCCATTTACTAGACATATGTTAAGTGATACAAGAACAGTTCCTAATCTTAGTAGTACTGAGGACTAGTTTTATGGAAGGCATTTTTCCCATGGATAGGGTATGTGTGGGAGGTGGGGAGAGTGATTCAAGCACGTTATCTTTATTGTTCAATTTATTTCTGTCATTACTACATTGTAACATACAGTGAAATAACACACAGTGCAACTCACTGTGATGCAGAATCGCTGGGAACCCTGAGCTTCTTTTCCTGTAACTAGACCATCTCATGGGATGATGGGAAACATTGAACCTGAAGCACATTCCTTTTTCCAGCCTATACCATAGTCTTGTTTTGGTTGCTATCACTGCAGAAAACCCTGCTTGACAAAGATAGGACACTGGAGGGCTGGGGATATAGCTAAGTGGTTCTGACACCTGTCTTGCAAGTGCAAGGGCCCGGGTTCGATCCCCGGTAACCACATAACAATATTCACCCCAGCAGCAATCATTACCACATACCACAGTGCCAGGTGTGGTGGCTCACGCCTGTAATCCCAGCACTTGGGAGGCAGAGGCAGGAGGATTGCTGTGATGAGAATTTGAGGCTGAGCTCAGGGCCAGCCTGAACTACAAAGTGAGACCCTGTCTCAAAAAAAAAAAAGATAGGACACTGGAAATGGAAGCAGGGTTTTCAATGCTTTTGTAGCAATCTCAGAATGTTCTACCTTGACTTTAATCCAGCATGTGTGGAGATCTGATGTCTCAAACATAACATTTTTATTTTCCAAAACTGGCGATGGGACCTGAAGCCTCACACATGCTTGGCAAGTGCTCTACCACCTCAGACACACTTGTAAAGAAGGCCTCCATCATTTTTACTCTAAGCAGTTGATTCTCTTCTAGCACAAAGTCACTTCTTCTGGCTTAGCAAACAAATGGGTCTCAGATACTATCCTGCTGTGTTCAGGGCTATTTTGTGGTTCAGAAGTAATAGTCTAACTCTGTTACAAGCCAAGATAAATGATCCCATAGCAGCTGGACAAAAGAAACCCTGGTTCAACTCTTTCAAAAATCTCTGCTAATGTATGAAACATCAGCAATCCTAATGTTCACACATAATTAACCTTCTAATTCCAGTTTCATTTTAAATGCAGGCGCTTTATCTGCCAACTTGAACACATTTGTCATTCTCCTCTGAAATGACAGATTGAGTTGCTTCAGCAGGTTTAATATGTCACACAAATAAGCAGGTTCTGCGGGGCATTCTGTATTGCTGAAATGTGCTTCAATGATTACTGTTTTTCTAAAAAATACTTGTAGAGTGGCTTTCATAACTCAGAAACTCTGGCCATTGCCCCACCTTTAAAGGCTGTCCCACTGTGTGTGAGAGATGCTGTGCTTTGCACACATCTCTTCACAGAGCTTCATGACATACGTGAGTTAACTGCAAGGACTTGAATACTTTTGCAGCTATTGTGTTGTTGGCAACAAAAGCGCACATAATATATGTCATGCGTATCCTCCCAAAACTGTGTGCACAAATACAAGCGTTTTTGCCTTATTATCTACATCAGCAGACTCATCAAACTGGATTGTCTGCCACAGTGACTGACTCAGTAAGTCTAACAACTGTGCCTCATTGTGCTCTGGTATTTCATCAAGTTGTGTAGTTATGGTGCTAGATGAAAAGAGGAACATGTGGCCCTTTTTGAATAGTAGCTTCTCTTAATGTTCATGGCAAATGGCCTTAACATAAGGCAGAATCAAATTTACGGGTACTGAAGAGCTGCTTAGTTTTAGCAACATGGTTATCCAGTAAGAAATGTGTTTTCAGAGATATTTGATGAGTCATGATTTTCCATAATTGCTTTTGTTGTTCATCTTTATGTTTTTTTTTTTCTTTATAATATTCAAATGCTTGTCTTTTAATTATCAGTCTCCATGTGGCAAATAAATTTTGAAAGTTTCATGGCTTTGTTTGATACCTGGTGGCCACATACTATAGAAAGCATGCTTGGGGAATTTAAATTTCTGCTGGCAAGCAATTCCCATAATTTAAATAAGACTCGATAATTTATTTATTTATTTTTTTTAAGATGGTCTCACTATGTAGTTCAGGCCAGCCCTAAACTCACAATGTACCTAAGCTTCCCTCAAACCAATGGCAATCCTGCCTCAGCTTCCCAAGGGATGGGATTACAGGTGTTCACCACAACACCTGGCTATCTTTCCCTCTTTGCTAAGAAGCTATTCAGTTTTTGGCTAGACTTAGTTTATGGGCTTAGCAAAACTGTGATTGAGACAGGTGTGTGGATGGGAAAGAGACCTAAAGAGAAGTAAGTGGTAAACAGAATAATGGATGGGCCTTGTGCAGTCTAAAATCATTGTGAAATTTTAAGTTAAAGTCTTCAGGTCCAGCTGTACATCAATTTACAATGAAGCCTGCTACCATATACAGCTTAATTATGACCTGTAATTCACTGGTAGGGTTTTGATTAGAGTCTGCAAGGTATTATGGTTTCTGTGAGTCAAACCTCTTTTTTAAATGTTACACTGTATTTGCAGTTGCTCTGCGGTGCTATCCTCTCTGCCTCAGCTCTCCCCAGATCACCAGGCGTGAGATTCTCATAGGGAAGGAGCGCACAGCCTAGACCCCTGGCGTGTGCAGCTCACAGTAGGCTTCGAGCTCCGATGAGAATCTGACACCAACCACTGATCTGACTGGAAGCAGAGCCCAGGTGGTAATGCAAGGGATGGGAGCAGCTATAAATAAGAGCTGTGCTCACTGGCCTCCTGCTGTGCAGCCCAATTGGGACCCCTGTAATGTAACAATGTTCTGACTAATTTCTTCATCTCTAGGATGGGGTAAGCATCATCTTTATTCTCAGGGCTTCAAGCTTACTTGTAACTACAGTATTCCTTGCAGAGAGGATGGGCCGAATAATTACTCCTTTGCCATTCCTACTTAGTAGTATGACTCCATCGTATTTAAGAATCTTTTTTTTTTTTTTTAAGTATTGTAGGCTTCATAAAAATAAATTCTCAATCCCTGAGGTGAAGTTAGCCAACATGGATATTTTACTGAATGAAAAATATATCCATAGTTATTCTTTTTGTTGGATAGAAGTCAGGGCAGCCATTTTAATACCCATGTCAGCAAAATTAAAAAGAAGGTAGCCTTAAGATAATGGTCTCTGGTTCATAAAAGGACTCTAACCTTGACACATTGTTAAAAACACGAGAATTCAGCGAGTGATTTTAAAATATAGCATAGAGAGATCTGAGGTAGTAAATCACATAGCTCCAGTTATACCATTATAAGTTATACTTTAAAACACACTTTTGAGGCTGATCATTTTATTTAACACAGCATCATAATATTCAGCATAGCAATCCTGGGGAATGTTATTTCCATTATATATGTGGGAAATCAGGGACTTATAGATGTCAAATAACTTAAGTTTATGAATTTCATCGGTGGCTGGGCTGAGAACAAATCCAAATCTTATATTCCATGATTTATGCTCTTCAGTCATCCTGAGTTGCTTCTGATCCTAAAATACCATGTGGTTTTTGACTTCTTTCATTCTCTCAGCTACAATTTATAACTTTCCTAGGGAAAGGATTATTCTCTTACTACCTAGAAGGAGATGTTTCAAGTGACAGTAACCTGTTTAAGAAAAACAGTTTGTTTCTAAATATATTTGTATCTCTTACTGCTTTGTAGACTTCATAAATGTTCATTCTTATATCTCATGTAACTCCCACTTTAAAAATATATATTTTATATATGTGTGTATATATACACATAATGCATTACATACAAAGTTAGCCATCAGTTAAAAATTTGTTCCTAGTAAATTCTAGTTTACATTTGGTTATTGATAGCAATTTCCAACAGACATTTCTATGATAGTAATATCAATATTCTCATTTTATCCTTTGTTTTCCATCAACAAATATAGTTTTCTGTTATAGAAGTTTATTTTTTCCCAGGGGTATTAAATTCCATATTTATATTATTATAGATAACAGTAAAAAGAAAACTAAGAAACTCAGAATGAAAAGGAGTCACCGAGTAGAACCAGTTAATACAGACGACTCTGCTCCTAAAAGTGCAACACCACCCCCACCCCTCCCTCCTGGTGAGTACACTGATACACCACATTAAAAATACCAATTTAAAAAATAACAAAAAACAGAAAAGAAATAAACTGTATATAATTTTTATTTAATGTATTCATTATTTTCTGAATCTCTGAGAATCATTCACTTTTTCCACTTGCAAAATTTATCAGCATTAAATGTCAGTTTTTATCATATAAAATAAATAAAAAGCTAAAACTCTATTAAGGAAAACATACTCAGTAATTTCAAATATGTGTTCAAGTTCAATTTTGAAATATTAATACCCAGTTTGTTAAAATGAATATAAGTTTATTGGATGGGTGGCTAATATTAGATTTTAAAAATTTGAACCTTTCATCCTGAAAGTCACCTAGATATACAAATTTCCCCAATAGTTTTCCATTTAACAAAAGTGTTTCTTTCAGCCTTTGCTAGGGTTAGAATAGAAACCTAAAGGTTACTTATGATAGTGGTAAAGTGGCTTATTTATATTTTAAAGTTTAAAAAGAACTTAAAGTAGATATTAACAGCCTATACAGCACTTAGATTTTTTAAGTAGAGATCATGTAAAATGAGTCTGTGGCTGTTCAGTGTTTTGTCATTGAGAAAATTTAAATTAATTCTGAATTTTATATATGCTTCCTGTTAAGGGATCCTCTCAACAGTCCTAAAGAGAAATATGTTTAACAGTATTTTACATGTTTTTCTTTTCCTTTAGTTGGCTGGGGAACCCCCAAAGTCACTAGACTTCCAAAACTCGAACCTCTTGGTGAAACACGTCATAATGGTAATGCAAAAGGATTCATGTTCAAACATCATGTGTAGCTCCACTTCTATTTACTTCATAACTTCGACAAGCTCAATATTTTATTTTTAAAGTCTTGTAAATCTACTGCCATCCTTTTTCATGAAACTTTTTAATTTATTCATTAAAATTTTTTCAATACATTTTGAATCCATATAATTTGATTTTTGTTTATCTTAGGATATAAATATACAAGAATCCTATTTGTGCTTATCCATACTGAACTTATGTAAATACTTATGAAAAGGGAAGAGAGGTCATAAATTTAAATATGAGACATTAAAAATATACATAGAGTGTTGAAAAAAACAAACCTGTATGGTCCTGCGCATCTACATACTCTGTGATAATGCCACTTATTTTTTTTTTTCTTTTCCTAGTAAGACAGCTGCTGAACATTAAGATGACGAAGACCGACAAAATCAGTAAATTCAGAGAATAAATCAGTAAACCAAATAAAGTGTAGCTAAATGGAAAGTTACTGAAGTCTTTATTAAGAAAACAATTCTTTGAGTGAAATTAACATCAATGGTAATATGACCAGTTGGTGATCTGAGATTTCCAGAAAGCAAAAACTAGAGACAGGACACTTTGGAGTGACAGAGAACACCTTGTACAGTAGAGAGAAGCTATGGACCACCAGTGTGGGTCTTTTCAGTAAGATATTTTTACAGGGAAAGAATAACTATATATCATTGTAGCTTATTAAACTTGTTTGTTCAATATTTTACAATTTCTAATTCCTTTTTTTTTTCTAATTCCCCTTTTGATAGCTCTGTGTTGATTTATTCTAAAATACTAAGTACCTAATGAGAACACTTAGTAGGAAAAAAGAAATGTAAAATTCAGGAAAACATGACTGTATAATTTGTCATATCAAACCCTATAAAATATTTTATTAAAAATCATATAAATGTAAAAAGTTATATAAATGTAAATGTACTATTTGCCTTTTTCAAGTAGTACAGGTAAATGGAATATTTCATTATAATTTAATGAAAATCAGATTTTTTAGTATTTCTAAAAATAGATGTTTGTCCTTAGACTCATGAAAATGACTGATATAGTTATCTACAATTATGCATCTTTGTTTCACTTACTGGTTTTTTATTAACCTTTTCTATTAGTATATATTTGTCATACATATTGATCACATTCATATGGAATTTGTACCTGTACATAATCCATCTTCATTGTTTTTTCCATTGCTCTCCCCTCCTTTGAACCCTTCTCAGCCCTTTACGGAAGCTGTGTTTCCATTCTTTTTCCTTCTGTTTTCTCTCTTTCCTTTCTCTTCCCTTCCTAATCGCACTCCTTGTTCCCCTTCCCATTTGGACATGTGCTTCCTTCTTTTCAAATCTGTCCTCTCTTATGCTCCTTATTTATTCTTGGGTTTCTCACATAAGAGACATTATATAAATTTGTGTGTTGGATTTAGTTCATTTAAGATTATGGGGACTGGAGATTTACTCAGATAGTACCACGCCTACCTTGGAAGCACAAGGGCCCAAGTTCTATCCTTGATACTGGGGGAAAAAAAAGAGATTATGGTCTGTACGTTACTCATTTTTATGTCATGATGTTTTTATTGGTTATAACAGGTTAGCTCTTGATTTATTATATAACTAAGGGAAATTATATATATTTCAACGCATTATTAATTTAAATATGGTATTAGAAGAAGCAAGCAGGATAATGTTAGAAGCTTGGTGCTGTCCCTAAGATTGAAACTATGTGAGGAAAAAGAAAATCCATTTTAGAGCACAGTATATACTGTAGAGGCTTCTCTGTTAAGAAATTTCTGAGTGGTAGTACAAGGAACTTAAGACACTGGGCGGAGCAGAAGGGGCTTGGGTCACTGAGTAGGGGAGGATTTGGATGTGGCGCCCCAAAGCCCTAGCAGTCACCACACCAGGGGTTCTTTGTCCATAACAGATACACTTTGTTTTGCTGAATGAAGGAATAACAGCTTGCGGTTGATGAGGGAAAGAATATACCAGGAGGTACAAAGAATTTATGATGATATTCAAGGGAAAAACTTAGAATTAAAGACAATTTGAAAAAAAAAAAAATTGACCAACAGAAGTTCTGTCTGACCTCATTTATCTGTGTCTATTTTCATGAGAATTTCCAGGAAAGATTTATGGTAAAAGTTAAAATTAAAGCCACTAGATTCTTAACATTTCAATTAGCTTCCATTGTATCAAATTTTAGCTTATCAGTACACACACAATACCATACCTTTACAAATTTTAAAATAGTTCTATTTTTTTAATAAATTTTAAGTCAAATTATATTTTATCTGGTATTTAAAATATACAGTCAACTATTAATTGGGGAAGGAAGCAAGTATAATAAATTTAAATTGTTACTATAAAAGTTGGTATTTAATAGTTTTGGAAAGTTATTAGATGTTCATTGGATATTCTGTTAGGTATCAAATAATTGCACCTTTATTCTCAGCTTTAGACACATTTATTTGTCTTTATAAGCATGTTGATAAAAGGTGGATGACAAAGAGGTAACAGATCTCTGATAAGCTAACAAATAATTAAAAATCTACTCTAGTTTCCTCATAAATTCCCCCCAAAGGCCCACATTGAACCTACGCATTGGACTTGATTTGCCTCTTGTCTAACCGGGTTTGCCAGAGTCATGGCAGAATCAAGTTTGGGAACTGAGGTACTACTGAGGATGGCAGTTAAAACTACTGAGTTGAAAAAAAAATCTTGCTAAACTCAGACTGATAATTTTTAAGGAAGATTCTCACACTTTGATTATAGACATTTATTTTGTTAACAACTTCACCTACTTTTCTAATCTCTTTTCTAGCCTACAGAATTTGCTCAGTATAGTAGGCGAGATGGATGCTTCAGAGACACTTAAAAATAGATTGTCTTTCCTCTGTGAACTCTCCCAGTCTGTATTTTATCAATGTAATGTATTGTACTTTATGAGAAATTCATCAACAGTTCTCCTAAATTCAATTACTGAATAAGCAAATTAAAGGATTTTTTCAAATCTTAAAATTAGGAAAGAGAAAAAAAGTTTTGTGTAATTTTATTGGTCCTCAGTTTTCAGTTTAGAAAAGTTTAAAGTGCTATATAAAAACGTGTGTTGTCAGTTGAGTCATTTTAGCTGGACATCCTGAACAACAGTATCTTCTATGACTCAGGCAATAAGAGCCTATTTTTTATAGTATAATTCCACTTTCAAGCAAGGAAATAGTACAAAATCTCCTAAAATCGAAAAGAAAACCAAACCTTTTTGCACCTGAAGTTGATACATCTTTTTACAAAAGCATTTTTAAATTTCAGAAGTAAAATCTGTGGAAAAAAAACAAACCATAGGCACTGTTAGTTCATTATGAGTTCTGTTATGTATTGAAATTTTCATTTATTTCAAACTCAGGAAATTAGACAATGGATACTTCAAATTGATCAAAATAATTATTAACTTATCACATTAATTATAATAATAGTAATAGCTACATGTACCTTGTAGCTACCATTGTGATTAAAATATTTAATTCTCCCAAATAACTTCACTAAATAAACAACAGTTTCCCCTTTCTGTTCATGAGGATTGTATACTTCAAAATCATTTAGGTAAGAAGTGGCAGAACTAAGATTTGAACTTGATTTATTCAGCTGTGAAATATATATCTCTAATTCATTATGTTTACCTGTTAGATCAAGGTTTGGTAGGGCATCCTGCAGCTTCATAGTGCTTTGAATTAGTGGTTGTTTGAAAGAATCATCTTCCCCAATACATTTTTAATATATTTATTTCAAATGATCCTGAACACATATGTTTCTAGAATAACCTTAAGGTAATAGGTCAGGGTAATTACTTATTCATGGTTTATACATGCCATGAGATTTAAAAGTCAATCTATGATAACTGAGGGATGGATATTTCTTATAAAGGCCAAGACATTTTTGTGTAAAATATGCCCCAAACCACTGAATTATATTGATGTTTTATTGTAAGAGCCCAGCTTGCTTCTCCTAAAACACCTACAATTAATAGCCACTATATAAGAATATAAGGTGTATGCAAATACTCATTTTATCAAGCTTTAGAAATACATGGCATAGATTTTAAATATATTGAATTTGTTCGATTCTAATGTGAATGTGCAATTAGAAACAAAAATATGGGTTTGGTGCAACTTTTCACTCAGTCACATTTTATCCTATTCGTTCAGTTTTTAATTAATTGACGTTTATTTTGATTCTTAATTTCTTCTGTCTTCCTTAGCCATTGTTTTACTTAACAGTTCAGTGTGTGTCTTACTTTTTTAAAGATGGTTGAAAAATAAGAGACTATGTCAAAGATGTTGATTACCATAACTATTTTGTGTTCTTGGTTTCCCTTGTTTATGTAGATTTCTATGGGAAGCCACTTCCTCCCCTGGCTGTGAGACAGAGACCTAATAGTGACGCTCAGGATGTGATCTCATAACCGAGTCCTGTGGATTAGCTCTCTTGCCATCAGCGAGGTGAACTGGGACCTGTTTCTCAACAGGAAAAAAACCTTGATCACTGATGATTGGGGCCACATTACCTTAGTGAGTTTAATGAGAGCAACAGCCAAAGACTTATCCTGATAATTACTTCTCCATATTCTTCATGATTAAAGCAGAAAGGAAACTAAACGACTAGTGCATAGGATGAGCATTTGGAACAGTTAGCAAGATGAAATGTTGACTTTTGGTTTACGCATCCCCATTCATGGGCTTATTCATTAAGGAAAACCTCGTTAGAAAGAGGCAAGAACTGCATAGTTCCTTTGCTAGTTTGTATTTCTAAGTTAAACATTTTTTAAAAGTGTGTATGCATGAAAGGGAATTTCTGGGAATTTATAACCTAGATTTTTAACTATTTTTATATTTTTCTAAAACTTTTTAAAAATTTTCTGTTACATTGTGCACTTTTCTATAAATGCTTTGTTTAAACTGTGTCTGGAAAATACAGTTGATGTACTTGACAGACGAACTATATAAACAAATATTTTATGCCTGAGGTTTTATAGTAACATTCTTAAACTAGACATTCTAATTTGACCTTGAAATAAGGTTTTTTAACAAAACAAATTATTCCATCTTTATTCTACTGATTTGAAAATATTACCTGAAGAGAAAGTTCAGTTTTGTTTATTTGTTTACGTTGATGGTGATCTGAGTAAATTAAAGACGCTTGATGTACCTTTTTAACTTAATGTTTTAAAATTAATAAATATATGTTCAGTTCGTGAGATATTAAAAGTCCCAATAAACTCCCATTTTAAATGTTACTTTCAGAGATTAAGGTGCTGTCACTCCTTTGTTTTATCAGAAGCCATAGTGACTCTTCTTTAGATTTTTTTTTTTCCATGATTTGAAACTAAAGACAAAAAATATTGAAAAATTTACTGGGGGTACAGAGGCTTGTATATTACAGATAGCTTGGGTACTCAAGCAATAAATTGGCTCAAACACTGTTATAATGAAATCATTCCAAAATAATTTCTCAAAAATTTTTCCTCTTGCACTGAAGAATGACATTTATAGGATACTTTTTCTGTTATATGGCAAATTATATATATTTTGGTAATGGATTCATAATATTCATTTGACAGCATGCCTTGGTATCCAGGAAAAGGTCATATAATGAGATAATTATTTCATTAAGATTGGTGCACCTGGTACTGTACACAGACAGCAGACATACAGTGCTATGTGAGAATAACAAGTATGTCTAAGGTGTTTAATATGATTATTTTTAAAATTTTACTTTAGAGCACATTATATTCTCATTTTTTAACTGACTGAACTTTTGTTAATTAGGCTGCTTTTACCATAGTTAGCATGGTGGTTTCTTGGAATTTGTACATGAGCCACCTGGCATACCGAGTGAGCAAAAAGCATCAGACATCAAATGCAAGACAGTTAATGATCTAACTTGAAAAGTGGCTGAGATGAGAGGAGAGTATTACAGGAAGAGAGATGTAAATTTTGAGTTAGAATTTAGAGAAATAATAATTATTCATCTTTTAGGTTACTTTTGTAACATTTATTGACTTTTAAAATGCTGTGTAGTATTCATCTAGTTTGAAAGCAGAGTTTTAACAGTTTTGTTTCTTACCATTGTTTACTGTAGTACATAGTAATTACTGATTCCATTTAATAAAAATAAAAATGGTTCTGAAATGAAATGTATTCTAAAATAAAATCATTGTTTCATATAGCTCTCTCAACAGTTAATTTGCTTTCTTGAAGCATTCTATAAATGCTTTTAAAGATGGTATGTAAATCCACATGGATTTTAACAATTGTCTATTTTGATATATGCTACATTTTTATTCTTAATTATCTTGAATTATGACATTTTTACAGAATAAAAATAATTTATACCAATACTGTTTTCATTCATTGGGTTTGAATGATTTTCTTAGAATTAATAATTAAACATTTTAATATGATTATTAGATAATAGATTGAAATAATGAACTTTTTATTTTCATGAAAAACATATATATATATATAAAATAGAGAAATTTGTGATTTTTAAAGGCAAGTAAATATAGCATGATTCTAGATAGGTTTGTGTCTTTTATTAAAGCTGCTGTCTAACATACATATTTTCACTTATTTAAAAGATTATTCAAAAGTTCTATAAGCTTCAATTGAAAAATTTGTATGTATATGCTACATATAATACTACATGTAATTGATACCCAGTTTCAAACTATGCATAGAAGCTACATTTGGAATGTTACAAAATGCTTATGAATGATCTTTTTTAGTTATTGGTTCTGTGTTTTTCTCCATTTTTGAAATTGTTTTGTAATTTGGTGTATTTTTATAACAGGAAAATTGAATTTCTAATTTTATATAAATTATTTAAGTGCAGTGTTTAGTATGATATTTTGCTCTTTTTAATGCCAAATGAAAATTTATAATTTATTTAATATGTAAAACTCCCTGTTGATACTTAGGAAAAGTTCACTTGTAGAAAACACCATTATAGCTACAGCTCATTTTTCACCATTTGCTTACGATGACAGTATTTTGATGTGATACTGTTTGATATCCTGGGCTACTTATGATATTTAATTTATCCTTTTCCAACGAAGCAAATCCATGCTTTCAGGTGTCAAAGGGTTTCAAAAGTGAAATTGCTTATAAAAGTAAAGCTATAGATTATAAGTTTGATCACCTTGGGTTGTAATACTCAGGTTTCCTCTGAAAATGGAATATATTTTGTGACAGAGACTCTACAACTACTGATTAATTTTATTAAGAAACATTATAACTGAACCCAAAGAACAATTCACATGTTTCAGAACTTGTATTGATGTGAGGTGTAAGTCATTAAAATAACAATGACTCTAGGCCAGAGCCCACTGGCAGCAGGTTTAATTTAGTTTTTCCTGAAGCATCTCACTTCAGGCTTACACATGGCTGCCAACTTACTGTCTTCATGTGGCACATTTTCTGTGTTCCCGCCTCTGGTGTTTCTCTGTGTGCCCAGACTCACCACTCATGCTGGAGAGCTTCCCAGTCTCACTGTAACCTATGCACCTCTCTGAAGGCTGCATCTCCAACATTCTGAGATCTCAGAATAAGGAACTATTCCAGGAAACTAAATAAAAATAGAAGTACTATATTAACTCCCCCATTGTTCTCCTCTTGGATCCCTAAACTAATCAAATAAGAGCCTCACCAGAAATCAAAATCCAAGATTGCCTGAATCTGTGCTATTCCTGCGGATGGTTACAGGTTTCTGTTATGTTTTCCCACCATATATTTTAAAGAGCTAACGGATCTCTTGATTCCAGGTTGTTTTCCTGCAGAGCCTGTCTTTACCTTTTTGAGGGGCAGAGTATACTTGTCTAAATAAATGTATAGGGATTTGAGATGTTTTATGTAAATAAGAAACAGCTAGTACAGGAGATCGTCCATAGAGTGCACTTATTCAGAAACACCCCTTAGATTATCTGATTTCACCACAGAGGTTAGTTTGATAAAATTTTTCTCACTTAGAGACTTCATCAATAATGCTAATTCTTTAACATGTAAAACACTAATGTGATTTCTGTTATTTATGTCAGCTGTTCCTAATTTCGTGTCTTTGGAGGCTTTAAGTCTGCTAACAGTTTATTTCTAACATGTAGACCTTTGTTCTTCAGTGGTTCTTTGAGGTGGGAGGCATTTAGCTTCTCGTGATACACAAATATTGGCTCTAGATAAAGGGCTGAGACCTAAAAGGTCAAAGTATAGGAGAGAGGATAAACAACTGGCTTCCATTGTAGGAGGAAATTTATACACAAATGGAATCAACAAAAACATTCAATCCATTGCAATTTAAAGTGACTTCATATTTAATGTGAAATTGTTTTAAGAGACTGAAAAAGTACTTCCACTGTGACATTGCTGATTCGCTAATAATACCAAGACTCCTGCAGATAAGTGGATACGAACAAGTAATTTTCAAACGAAACATAGATAATAAGATTTGAAAACCTATCCAAACTAGCTACATCCTTACCTATTTTAAGATTATCAAAAATCCAGACAAAGCCGGTGTGGTGGCTCACATTTGTAATTCTGGGAGGCAGAGATAGGATTGCTGAGTTCAAAGCTCGCCTGGGTTACATAGTGAACTCAGGGCCAGCCTAACCTACAAGCGAAACCCTGCCTCACAAAATAAAATAAAATAAAATAAAATAAAAATGCAGAGAAAAATTTGTGAATGTTTATTTAAAATCATAAACTAGAAATATGTTTTTACAAAATAGTGCTCATATCTTACACAGTACTTCCGTAATAGAAGTATAGCTGTTTCTTACTTTTGATCTCGTCTACATTGTAAATAAAATATTAGTAGATTTTTGTCATGAACATTAAAAAAAACTTTAATGGAATCTCTGCAAATTTATTTATTTATTTTTAGGTTTTTTGAGACAGGGTCTCACTTTGTAGTTCAGGCTGGCCCTGAGCTCAGCCTCAAACTCACATCACAGCAATCCTCCTGCCTCTGCCTCCCGAGTGCTGGGATTACAGGTGTGAGCCACCATGCCCGCCACTGTGGTGTGTGGTGCTGGTTGCTGCTGGGGTGAGTCTCCACGCCCAGTATGGTATGTGGTTACCGGGGAATCGAACCCGGGCCGTTGCACTTGTAAGACAGGTGCCGGAACCACTGAGCTAACTCCCCGGCCCAATCTCTGCAAATTTAAAGGCTAAAGTTAGATTAGTATTTTTTCTTCAAACATCAGTAAATTCATTTAATATTTTTACTCCTGAATGTCATATTATCCTCTGTGCCAAATCTAAAGTTTATTAAGATGCATTTTTAGATTACTAGGAAACTTGTTTGAATATATTAAGCTTTAAATCTCATTCGTGATAAACTCACATCTTCTAATGTGGTTAATTCACTTGGAACTTTGTATTTACCTATGCATCTAGTCTGAGGATCAAGGTCCAATTCAAAAAGAAGATACTTAGATCAGGAGCTAATGTTCTCTGATAAATTACTGATAGCTGCTACAAGGGAGCAATTAGAGAACAACACTAAAAGTGCGAGTCAGCAGTTATCCTTACTGAATGGGTGTAATAAACATTTTCTGAGGCTCACTAATACTGCTTCTTGTAGAAGTGAGCGAGGAGGCTGGCGTCGAGGTGACGTCACTTGGGTTTTCAAAGCATGATAAAATGACCCCCGACTGTGAAAGTAGTATACAATAGCCGGGAACAAAAGGGCCAGTATTCGTGCCCTGTATATGTATATTTCGATTTAATATTTTAACACTGCCCATTTTTAAAAAGAATAGTCATCTCCATGCCTCATGCTAGAAAATTGATTTTTTTTTTTTTTTTTCACCGCATTTCAAGAGTAGACGGGGTTGAAAGTTTTGGCAGATTAACTGCCTTCGCTATTGATCCTAAAGCGATGGTAAACATCCTGGGAAGGGCCATCTCTTCCCGATCCCAGGCACAGAGACACTACGCTTGACGAATCCGTAGTCCCCCAAGCTCAGCAGCCCAAATCTGTCCCGAAACCCTAGCCACGCCCCCGTGTTCGCGCCGGTTCCCGCCCTGCAGAGCACCGTGAAACTCCACGAGTAACCATCACGAGACTTTAACTTTGTGGCGAGATTTTGAGAACATAATAATAGAATCTCGCGAGAATTTCGACCGGAAAAGCGGGGACGTCAGCGGAGGGCTGATGGTCTTGGAAGTCTACTTGATAGGTGTGCGCTGAAGGATTTTGGTTCCTGGTGGTGTAGAACTGTTGTACACAAGTTGGCAGCGGATAATGCTGACTCGGGTGAGGCCCTGGGGCCGGATGGGCGCCTCGGACTAAACCAGTTCGCTATGCGCCCGAGGAGATGAGGGAGGGCCCTGAAAGGGAGAGGGTTTTCGTTTTTGTTTTTTCCATTTTGGCTTCACTGCCCAAACCCTCCAATAATATAGAGCCCTCAGATTCACTTCTCTTGAGCATTACTTGTAGTTTTCTCCCAAAGACACTTCCATGTCCCCCAGTAATTGGTTTCCTCAACGCAGAGAGCAAACTTGCAGCTTCTAGCTTCAAGTTAGAGCAACGCGTAAACTGCCGGAGCGCTCAGATTCGCCTTCTGTCACTGTAGTCCAGTTAGACTGTTCTCGAACCTCGGGGCATTTTTCTTTAATGAATAAATAAAATAATTGAGAGTATTTACAAGAAGAAACTACGGTATAGGTCACAGATATGTAAATACCGTATCTTTTCTCTGATAAGAGAAACTAAAAATGTAAATGAGCTCTAGAATGTATGTTAGGTATTGTAAAATAGAAAATATTCACAGAGAAATATAGGTAGGGGTAGGTGTCGAGGGGAAAGAAAAAATTGTGATGGTAACAACAAAAAAAGTTCATGTACATAGGGGTTATGTATGTAGGGTGGTTAGGGGAAGGGTAAAAAGTGAGAAGTCATGTCATACAAATAGTCAATGTTGAGTACGATCATGATCTGAATATAAAATTAATTTTTAGAGAAAGAAACGAGTGATAACTTTTTAAATAGACTTTATAAACATTTTGAAATTTTAGGCTTACAGAAAATTTGAGAATACAGTCTAAAACTCTCGTGTCCCTTTCACGAAGTTCACCTTAACAGTCACATCTACACTGGATATTTATAAATTAGTTTCATATAATATGTATGTGTACATACATATATATACACATACTAGATTCTGTTTTAACCATTGCTTCATGGACATCATTGGAAGAGAAAAAAGTTTTTGAATAGTACCAGTAATACAATTTTGTTTCAGGTAGGATATTGATCTTATTGCAGAAACACATAATTGAAGAAGTTCTTTAAAAATAGACTGTGCTAATGTTGAAATTCAATAAATTTGTAATATTGCCAGTGTGTGTCAGCAACTTTTTCTTACCGTCATAGCTGAAAGCAAATTCGGAAGGGAAGCTTGCCAAAAAGATTTGCAAAGTTGTTTTGGATCATTTTGACAAACAGTATTCTAAAGAGCTTGGAGACCCCTGGAATACAGTAAGGTTAGTATAACCAATCTCTTGGTACTTTACAGTGGAAGTAAAGAATGTGATATACATGTTTGGAGGAAAGGATGCAGTGAACATAAAAGCTACAGGAATTTAAATGTGGCTGCCCGTTCCCACTGGCCCTCTGGATGGAATGAATAAAGAGAAATGGATTGAGTTATTGGATAATGAAAATGGGAGAAAGAAGTTTTGCAGAGATAATAAAAGTTATTATCCCTTTGTTGTGCACAGTCACTTTCATCCTTGAGACAGGCTTGTTCATTTTGATAAAATGAATGTAAGTATGTGCACGTCCATAAATTCTTTAAATGTATATACAGATGAAAATTTAGTGCATAAAAGCAAATTAGAGAAATCTGATGAGTACATCTGTGAGTTTTGTTGTGAGAACATATTCTAGGCAGAAGGAAGACGAGTGCACTGCTGGGGAAGTTGGGGACCACATGCCCCCAAACAGTTATTTGACTTTAGATAATATCTAGAACTTGTTTCAAGCAGTAATTACTTAGATAATTGTGTTTTTCCACCCTCAGTTAATAAGTATTTCTCCTTCAGAAAGGACAGTTTTGAAAATTGTTAAAACATAGATAAATCTTGTCCAATAAAGATAATTAAGTGTTAGGTAGTTCTGATGTAGGACAAATTAGGTTATTTAGGAAACTCAAATAGTGTAATATGAAAACATATAACCTTTATTTCAAAAGAGTGTCAGAATGGTTATATTCTGTTACCGAGAATGAATAGTAAAGTGTCTAATAATGAGATTTTAAGTATGTAAAAATATTCAGAAGGAATATCCAAGTATCTTGTATGCTTATCATGTGCCAGACAATACCGACTTCCAACATCTGTGAGCCTAACCTGTGAGATGTTTTTCATTTTTCATCTGAGGATATTACATGAAGTTTAACTTGCCCTAATTCACTCAAGCAGTAGGCTGCAAAGCTGGGACTTGTGTCTGGCTCCTCTGAATCAACACCTTACAGCTAACCTTTGTTATATATTGCTTCTCGTACTTAAGATGTAATTAGGCGAATGTGGGTGATTAAAAAAATACTTCACATATTTTATCTGCATACTTTCTAGTGATTTGGCTATCCATTATCTGTAATAAATTATTTTTCTAAGACGGACTTATAAATTACTATTTGACCTTAAACAGAATGAGCAGTGAACCTCAGCTCCATTTAATTAGCTGTGCTTTCTGCTTCATCTACTTTTTTGTTGGATTTCATGGTAATTTAAGTTTTGCATAAACATGTACTAACTCTCCTATAAGTAAAATAAAAGCTTTCTTAGGAAATAGTCTGAACTTGGAAAGATAGCAGAGAGAAATGAAGACAATTGTATACTTTTTATAACTATTTTCAAGATGATATTGTACTTGCAGTATGTTACTTTCAGGAGGAGTTGGGTTACTGCTCTCATCTATACTCAGTAATTTTCATTTCTTGTAGTAATGGGAAAAATTGAGAATTTTTCTTTAATTTTCCTTTTTATAATGACCTTTCTTGCTGAATGACCTTCTGAGAAGCTCTTAGAAGTTGATTTTTGTGATTCAGTCATTACTTGTTGCCTACGTGTTCTTCAGCAGAACATTGTCTATTCGTGGCATGATTTTAAACTTCTATCAGTATACTATATCATCTTAGCTATAATTCTTCTCCAGATTTACTCTCAATTTTCATATTCATGTTCCCAAGCACATTGATATTTTTCCCTTCGAAACTTTTATTGTGTTTGTTTCTTGCATATTTTATCTCAGCTGAAGAAAATTGTCAAGTTAGTTGGATCATTATTTTTGCTCCACAACCTTCACTAACTTTTATAGTTAAGATTTAACCTTACGTGAAAATAAGTCTGTCATTTGCCCTTAGCTCCTGGGAGGTGATCACCGAGCCTTTGAAGTTAACTGGGTATAAGTGTCATTTTTACTTGGATACTTGCTACACCTAATAATCATAATGTGATTTGCACTGGGGTCTATCAAATACAGATACCCACTCAACCTCCAGAGGGGCTGTACACAGTTCCCTGTGTGAGAGGTCATTTATATCATGTGACTGCTCCTCAATAAAAATGGACACCATGTCTTTGGTAATCATCTGTGGTTGGCAGTACCCCCATACATATTGTCACACGTTGCTGCTAGGAAAAGCTACTCCCTGCTACCAATGGAGAGGACAGCTGGCAGCTCCATGCTTTGAATTTTTGTCCACTGTACAGTGAGTCTTTTATAAATCCTGTCCCCAAATATACTTTAACGGGAAATGAGTATGAACTTTGGGAGTTTTATGTGCACCCCAGTGAAAACAAATGAAACAAATGAACAACAAAGTGTGTAGGTCTGGTTGTACTGACCCAGAGTTCATATCCAGATGAGATGGGGAAATTACCTGTTAATAAACACTGCAATAGTATCTGAATTTGAGAAGGGAGAGTAAAGTGAGATGGTTAGGGGAGGAAGATATTAGTTAGTGTTTAGATTTGAATATTTTTATCTTTATTTTTTGAGATTGAGTCTCACTTTGTAGTTCAGGCTGGTCCTGAGCTCACTGTGTAGCTCAGACAAGCCTTGAACTCACAGCAATCCTCCTGCCTCTGTCTCCCAAGTCCTGGGATTACAGGCGTGAGCTGCCATGCCCAGCTGGATTTGTATTTTATTACATATGTTGGCTCTACATACATTTTCAACATTATGCAGAACCTTGTAGTAATTTTTAACTCCTTTTAAAGTCAGAAGAGTTGGCAAAGTTCTCTCAGTTATGACAAACCAGCTGTAACTTAAAACTGAGTGTCTTTTTTTTGCCGTTGGTGCTGCTATGAAGGATCTGGTCTTGAGCTCACTGTCTTGCTAGTGTATTCATAGTTCCTTAATTTAAAGTAGTCCTTTCATTCATTATTTTTAGTATTTTGTTGTTTTCACCAGAAATACAAATACTCACTCAGGACTTCGAGTCCGTGGTACCATTCATAACAGATCCACACATAAATTGCTCCATATGAGAAATAAGGAGGAGATGCTGCCAAGAAAACAGTCAAGAAACAGTAAGATGCCATCAGCTGTCATCAGAATCTCTGAAGAGTAGAAATAAAAATGGCAAAACATGGAAGGCATACTTTGGTGCATTTCTAGGAATTTATTTTCCCAGCAAGGTTTAAAATGGTTGAACACCCTCTAGTGGATGATAATAGCATTGAAACAAGGAATTTTACTTTTCTAACTATAGAAATTTTAAATTTTTTTATAACCTATAGTTTTATACCACTTGTGAGAAGCAATTTGTAGATAAAATATTTTTTGTCTGGGTTAAATAATGGTTACCTTGGAATGCCCAGCCGAACTGAATTAGTGTGGTCTGGTCATGGAAGACCCACCTGTGAGTTGTCAATAGCATAAAAAGAGGCCTGGAGGGGAAAGCTGGAGCTTGATTTTCTAAGAGAGGCTCACTGTGGTTGATTTCCCTGGTGCAAACGTGGCTGTTCTCATAGGAGGAGGAGCTTGGGCCTACGTGTCGCTGGGAATGGCTGCTGCTCTCTTCTGAGGGGAGCTCTGATCTTCACTGTGAACTTCACCTCCTGGCTGTAGCATAGATCCTTCAGCTTGGTGGCACAAATCCTTCTCCAAACCAGTGCAGGTTTTTTGGCTTCCACTGTTGGGCTTTGGGCTTTCCTGGTAGAGATCCTCAGTACAGACAAGCGTGAGCATTGTCATGGGCTCTGGGCCATTCGCTGGACTCAGAGAACACTGCTTTGGAATGTAGGCCGTCAGCTGAACTTGTGGGAGATAATGCTGTA
The DNA here is from genome assembly GCA_004026965.1 of Petromus typicus. Classification (NCBI taxonomy): domain Eukaryota; kingdom Metazoa; phylum Chordata; class Mammalia; order Rodentia; family Petromuridae; genus Petromus; species Petromus typicus. Next base: position 27,592 of record PVIR01015629.1, read on the forward strand.
GGATAGACCCTTGGCAGGATTCTTTGGATCTCTAGTGTAACTAGACCTATTGCACTCTGCATTTGACTTCTGGGATGAGTATAAAATAATCCTATAAATTGAGTCCTATGTTAAATGTATTTGTCTTTCAAAACCCTGAGTGCAGCATCTTAAAACTTGGGCAAGTCATTCACTTATTCACAATTTAAGCAGCAATTATGTTCTAGGCATTGTGTTAAGCATCAAGGATACAAAGATATATTTGTGTGTGTGTGTGTGTATGTATGCATGTGTATAGATATAGATACATATACACTTAAATATATTTAATATCTGTGTATATATACACCTATATATTAATCTTTGTGTGTATATATATACCTATAGTATATATATACACCTATATAGTATATATATGTAATATACACCTATATATTATGTACATATTATATATGTACATCTTTGTGTGTATATATTTCCTGTCCCTAAATATACATTAACTGGAAATGAGTATGAACTTTGGGAATTTTATGTGCACCCCAGTGAAAATAAATGAAACAAATGAATAACAAAATGTGTAAGATCATCCTAAAAAGATCAAAGAAAGGGCCGGGGAGTTAGCTCAGTGGTTCCGGCGCCTGCCTCGCAAGCGCAAGGGCCCGGGTTCGATTCCCCGGTAACCACATAACAATACTGGGTGTGGAGACCCACACCCAGCAGCAACCAGTACCACATACCACAGTGCTGGGCGTGGTGGCTCACGCCTGTAATCCCAGCACTCGGGAGGCAGAGGCAGGAGGATTGTGATGTGAGTTTGAGGCTGAGCTCAAGGCCAGCCTACACCACAAAAGCGAGACCCTGTCTCAAAAAAAAACCTAAAAAAAAAAAAAAAAAAAAGATCAAAGAAAGATCAGGAGGAAAAAAGATTAACACAGAAAAATTAAATACTCATACTGTTAAAGTCCAACGTAGTAATTTTTCAAAAATTTAACTCACTAGAATTAAATTTGAATTGAAACTTTTTAAAAACAGTAATTGACGGGCTTACAGTGAAGCTCAGTAGTAGAGCCTAGGTTAAATGTGTCAGGCCCTGTGTTCAGTTTCCAACACTCCCCCCAAAATAAACAAGTCAGGATATTTGTAAATAAAACAAATTAGATTATTCATGGACTTAGTCTCCAGACCCTTAGTCAAGGACACAGAGAAAATTAACTTGCGATCTCCATATAATCCAGTTGGGGAAATAAGCAGGCAGTGTGACTTGTTCTGTGATACATTAGTAGCTTCAGTGGCTTTCTCAGATCAGTCACTCCTGTGTACTATCTGCTCAGTTTTACTTAATATTTGTCTTATAATCACGTTTTCTTAAAAATTTAAACAAGCTAATCTTATTTTTCCCCAATGCTTAGTTTTTCTTTTGATTTTTGGTGTTTTTTTTTTTTTTTAAACAGGTGATTATCTGACAATGACAAAACAGACTGTAGATGATACAATTTACAAATTAGTGAGTTAAGTGATACATACGCTAATGAGTAGGAAAAGTATGTGAAATGAACCAAAAGTTAATCCAAGAGAAGTATGATCCATGGATGTATGAAAACCTATTTGTCCTTCCCGAGAGGTCAAAGGAAATAGCGGTGAAGTTTGACCAGGAAACACTTACCCAGAACGCCAAGTTGACTCAAATTGCTAGCCCGGTGCCATCCCGACGCCATGCGATGTTGTGAATGAGATGAAGTAGGCTCTTAGAGATGGGAGATGAATAAAATACTGTAAGCTGAAAACCTCTGCAGAAAGCAGCTGGACAGTCAACATTCCTAGCTGTAAAAATACTCAAATACTTTGATCTGATTGATTTTTCTGCCTCAGGGATTCCTTCTATGGAAACCCTCAGAAATACAGGCCTCTTTTCAGGGAGAATGTTTGACCAGATACCCGCCCCAATGGCTTAGGGATGCACCTGGCCATATGTCACAGAAACCTGTCCGTGTGTCACAGAAACCTAACGGAGGCCTGAGTGTGGAGCAGTAGGTGTTCCTACTCCTTAGACCGGGAAGTTCAGAGGTTGGCGGTCTTCCGCGTTGACACCCAAGGCGTCCAGCATAGCTGTCTCCTTTATGATCCCCAAAGGCCCTGGTACGCTTCGGTTTCCTGTCTGCACCCCACACGGGACAGGGCGAAGAGAGGAGGGCAAAGGCTCGTGCTCGCTTGCCCACCTGCCCGACCGCCCACCTGTCTGCCCGTGTCACAGGCCACCCAACTGTAGTAGGCAGATTCTCGTGTGCGTCCCTTCGACTCTGGGAGTCACCAGAAGCTGGGGAGTGGAGGGCTTTTCAACGAGGTACATGATCCTCTTTCGTGCCAGAAGTGGCTTTCCGGCAAGATAGCTCTCAAGGGGAGTACCGGAATGTCTCTTCCAGTGGATCCAGAGAAGTGTGTAGGCCTCTGGGACAGGTGGGCGTTGCCGCCGAGGCTTGTGTTGAGCTGAAGCCCGGGGCCCGCTCTTGTGTCTCTGTAGAACTCGGCGGTCGGGGTGACAAGGGATGAAATCTGCCCTTGGTGATGGAGAAAGTTCTGCTAGCTACGCCTGCTAGACGGGACTGCGGAAGTTTTACCGGAGTCTAGCCACGCGGCCCTCTGTTGGGAGATTGGGCCTGCAGCGGTGTCCAGGGTGAGCTCTCTGAGGCCAGGTTTGGGGGGCAGGAGGGGTGGCCGGCCCAGGGGGGTCGACCAGCACTCCCTACCATTTCCATGGCAGCGTTTACGAGAAGGCCTTGGAGAGGGTGCCAGGGCTCAAATGCGGGCCCCGGGGCCCTGGTACCCTGGGGGCCCCGGCAGTCGTAGGTGCACGTCTGGAACTTTGTGCTGTTGGACACAGTTGGACTTAGTCGGGCCTCCCTCTCAGGCAAGCCGGGGTTGGGTTGGGGCTCGGGCGCAGTCTCTGGTGGGCCCTGGAGGTCATAGGTGCGCATCTGGGACTGTCTGCCATTGGACTTAGTTGACAGTAAAGGAGATCTCGACCTGCCAGGGGCCGCCAACCTGCCTGGTCAGGCCTGGGGTGGTGAGGGACAGGCATTTCTGGCAAATGGGCGGTCCTTTCGTCCTGTCCACAGGATCCTCGCCTCTCTGCCATGCCCTGTGGTGATGCGTGGAAGACAAGGGTGTAGCATTCGGCCTCACCTTGCTCGCTCCCCTCCCCGAGGGTGATGGGCTCCGGGTACCGTCCGCTGCCCATGTTAGGTGATCATGCCACGAGGGTTGGTGCCCTCTCCGCGGTGGGGAGGGCCTCCACCCCCTGACCCTCCTCAGCCTTTTGTGGGGTGCTCCTGGTGCCCCCTAGATCACCTGCCCAGGCTCCTGAGGCCGAAGCGGCTTTGTGGTCCCTGGTCCTGGCGCTTTATGTTCCTAGTCTCCCACTGTCTGTGGGGTCTACTTCCCCTGGTCTGCCGTCAACCGCCTGGGGGAGGAGGGGCCCAGCTGGTAAGCTCATCTCCCTCCTCCTCCGGGGCAGTGGTGGCCAGTTGCCCTCGCGGGTGTCCTTCCCTCTTCATCGGTTGCTCTTCACCTTAACCGCGACCTGCACCTACCCACTCCAAGTCAGGGTGGGTGGTGGGGAGGGGCCTGCCGGCCCCAACATAAGCTAATGTTATACAGTCAGTCAAATCAAAGTGCTGAGCATATAGTAGATGTGACTTTATTATACACTATCATCTGTAAATAGTTGTATCTAGCGTGTAGCTGTTGATGGTGTACGTTTAGAGAATGGATGAATATTAGCAAAAGGAGAACATTGACTAAGCATGAGAGGTCTTAGGATAGCATAGGAGGCTTCTGAGGGGTATGCCACATAGGTCATTTACAGCAATCACTGTCCAGATTATCAGCTGCCATGCGTATGTTTGCCTTTGCCTTGGAATGTACTTTCTTTTTCTCCCATATTCTATTATAGGTGATAATATGAAAATGTATAATGTTCCTAAATTGACAACCCTCTTAAGTAACATGCCTCATGGCAAATACACTGCATTAGCAACCTTTACTTTCAAAGCTGAAAGGAAACAATTAAGAACTGAAGAAATACTCTTTTTAGGGTTGGAAAGACTGAATTACAGTAGAGGTGTTAATTCTCTCCAGTGTACATTTAATACACTCTTAATCAAGTTTATTAGATCTGTATTCACAGTTATTTTGTAAATTATTTTTAATCGACCAATTGATTTTGAAAATCACTTGAAAGAATGAATACCCAGGAATAGCTTTGCATGTTCTTGAAAAATGAATAAATTGCCCTGTCTAATATTAATGAATAGAAAGCATCCTACCCTTTGTTAGCTAAGAGATAGGTAATTGAATAAGTCAAGTTACTCCAGTCTATATAAATTGTTTCTGACTGCTTATCCTTAAACATGACTCCCACTATAAGGTAAGTTTTCGTCCAGTTTATAGGAGAGAATTAAGGTGGACTTTCAATTTGTAACAGTGGCATTCTTAGGAGTCTGTTTTAAAGCAATAGCTACCCAAGTGTGGTCCTGCCGGAGATTAATAGCATCAGTTTCACCACAGATGCACATTAAAGTTTGCAAACCACTTTCTTAAAGAAAGTAGTGGTCACCCTCCAAAATGGCTGAAACAGATATGCCAGAATGCATGGCAAAAGGCAGTGAAAAGAAAGTAGTTCCACACATTAGCCTAAATTGAAATTCACATGGTATGCTTGAGTCGCAGGTGTTAGATTTCATTCCAGCCATTCCTCGTGTAGGCAACACCAGGGTGGGTAGCAGCTGGAATTTATTTAATTGATTATGGTTAATGAAACTCTCAAATAATTCAGCCAGAAAGGTCAGCTAGTAAATAAATATTTCCTGCTCTATCATTTGTCAGTTGATGTGAGTTTGTGATTTCCAAGAGATCTAAGTGTTGGACCAGACAAATTTAGGAAGGTGAAGCTGCTGAGTAGAAAGCCTGTCCCTCATCAGTCAGTGATTTGTAAATCAGCTTTGGATCTGAGTCATCCAAGCACTCATCAGGTCAATTAACTCCATTACTTAGAGTTCACTGCAGCTAGTTTTTGATGTGTTTTATCCACATCAGACGAAAACTTTAATACTTCTCCCTTCAAACACATTTTGATGATAATAGTTTTCCCACAAAATTAATATTCTTGTCTCTAAGCAAAATAATTTCTTGTGCAAATCATGCTAGACAAAAATTCATTTTTGATAAGATCTACAGTTATATATAAAAGCAGAATATTTGGACAAGATGAAAGTCGAAAGGGAAGATTAAGGCAAAGGCAAGTGAAATATACTTTTTAGAGGGAAGGAAGGAAAAAAATCTCCAGTAATTATAATATTTAATGATTTAAATTAATTTTAAGAAGCCACAGTGAATACTGTTCAGTTTTAAAATACAGACAGGCTTATAACAGTGTGGGGTGGGCCCATTTCAGGGCCTATTGAAGCAAAAGGCGATGTCAGACTCCTCCTGCATCTAGAAATCAAGAGTAAGTGAAGTATGAACCTGGGACCTCCTAGCCCCATTCATGATATAAAATGGTTTTGATGCATTTAATATTAATACTCACTTTTTTCTACTTCTAGGGATATACTGACATCTCCATCGCTATGGCAATATGCTGTCCTCCTTAACCGATTTGGTTATCATTGTGAGCTAGAAAAGGATTTACATTTGAAGGGCTATCACAGACTTTTTCAAGGGTCTTTACCCTACTCTCCCAAATCAATGAAGTGTTACCTCAGTGGAACTCCAGACCGAATGCCTTCAGAAAGACATCAAGCTGGAAATGTGAAAAAATACTATCTTCTGAATGCTGCTTCTCTTCTGCCAGTTCTGGCTCTAGAATTAAAGGATGGAGAAAAGGTTCTGGATCTGTGTGCTGCTCCTGGAGGCAAATCAGTAGCTCTATTGCAGTGTGCCTGGCCAGGTAGGTTGTGTGTTTTCTTTCAGTAATCAATAACCTTTTAAGGTTTGTGCGTTAAAAATACTTTGAAAGTAATTGGAAAGTTCAGTTTGAAAACCTAATTTATTTTTTCCCTGGAGAACATTTGCTGTTCAAGTAGAGTTGAAAGATTATAAGAAGCTAATTATACATGACTGATAAAAATATATTGTTTAACTGTGTAGTGAGGAGAAAATACACTGTACTGATGTTTTAGAGTTCTGCAAACTTAGCACTGACACTTGCTGCATTTTGATGTAAGAAATCATAAAATACCAAGCTTCTTTCATAAAGTTTCTTAGAATTTTTAGAATTTAAGATGAAATATTATTGGATCATTTTAAGAGTGTTTTTACTCCTACTCTTTCTATGTTCTTTGACAATATTCTTACAAGACATATAATATATAAACCTTTTACTTTCGGGTGTAAAACTTTTAGTATTGTAAAAGATGAGAGGGAGATTTCAATCTTGGCTACCATTTTGAAGAGAGGGCATTTTAATAGTAAATTACCTTCATTAGTAAGTATAAATATTTTACACATTTGTAGACTAGGGAACTTGATTTGATTAGGAACCCAAAAACATATATTCTCTGAGTTTGAAGTAGGGAAGAATCTTCCTATTTTTATACCAAAGGCAATGCATTTCAGGCAGTGCTCCATGTAAAGTAGATCTTCATTTAAGTAGGAATAATGACTAAGTGTAGATGTCTTCATGCGTACGCTTAACACCCAAATTATGTTAGCTGTAGTGCTGGCATTTGGATTTTAGAAGCAATGCTAATAAAAGCTTTTATAAGCAAAACTTAAAATGATAGCTGTGCTAAGTGAGCAGTTTATACAAATTTCTGTAGATTAGTACTGGCCATTATTTTGGACAAAGAGGTTCACAGCTGTGAATGATAATAAAGCTCATGTTTTAGGGTGACAAAAATTCTGTTGGTTCAGCTGTTAGCAGTGATGGACTAACCACAGGTCTTTGTCAGCACAGTTTTGTAATATTCTGGCCTTGACTGAAAAAAGCAGTCAATTATGAATCTAAATAGGAAAATATTAACATAGCAATACTGGTTGAGTGGCATAGTCACCTTTCTTGGTGAAGGATGTCCCCTTACTGGGTTGTCCCCTACTTCTTTTAACTGTTTCTGTTAACTAGCTTTCCAGTCACTGGGACTAAATACCCAGCACGCACAGGAGGAAGGGTTTGACATACGATTTCAGAGGTTCAGTCAGTAGCTAGGAGGCCCTAGGCTAGGAGCAAAGCTGCTTAGTTTATGGTGGGAAGCAAAGCAGGGAAAGAGATGAGGGACTAGGGAGGTCACACTTCTATGACCCACACAAACTCATTCACAAATGTGCTTTCCTAGTCCTCCAGGGAGCTCCCAAGCCAGTCAAGGTGATAATGTCACATATCAGTGACATCTTTTTGGCATCTAGTTAGCTTTAGTGGTAAAGAACATTAGTAAGACTCTTCTCTTTATGGGATCGCTTTTTCCTTCTCTTTTGCTCCTTCATGTCTCTAGGTCTGCATATTCTGTCACGTTCACCTTCTCCCCCTAGTTCAATTCCTTCCATTGAGTTTCATTTCAGGAATCTACTTCCCCAGTAAGGTTCTCTTGAATTCTCTGTGCTTGCTTCATCTTCTTTGTGTAATAATAAAATAGTAACCATTTTGGAACAAGGTCCCAAGGACTGTGTTAATCACATTGTATAAATCTGAACTTTTAAAGTATGGTTCTGCACTGTTGTATGGTTTCAAGTTAGAGGTCAAGATTCACCCCCCCCAACTTGACTTTGTTGTTCAAAATTGTTTTTGCTATTCTAGATTTCTTCTGGCTTTAAATAAATTTGAGAAATGTTTTCTGTAGTTTTGTGAGGGTATGCTAATAGTAGTTTAATCAAGATAGCATTAAATCTGTATAAAAGTTTTGGGAGTCTGGCCATTTTCACTATATTGGTTCTTCCTACCCAAGAGCAGAGGATCTCTTTCCCTCATCTGATATTCTCTTCAATCTCTTTTTTAAGAGTGTAATGATTTTCTATGTATAGGTCCTTCATTTCCATTGTTAGATTGATTCTTACACATTTCTTTTCTTTCTTTCCTTTTTTTTTTTTTGCTACTTTTGTGAAAGGTTATTGTTTCCCTTTTTTCATTTTCATTGTTTTTTTTATAAGTGCATAGAAGAGGTTTTGATTTTTGAATGTTTACTTTGTATTCATTAATTTGATCATTAAACATAGAAGTTTTATGGTGAAGTTTTTGGATCTTTTATGTAAAGAATCATGTCATCTGCAAAAAATGATAATTTAACTTCTTCTTTTCCTTTCTTTATTTCTCTTTTTTTTTTTCATCTCTCACTGCTCTGGCTAATGTTTCCAAAATTATCTTGAATAGGAATAGTGATAGTGGACATCCTTGTCTTGTTCTTGATTTTGGCATGAGAGCTTTCAAATTTTGACTATTTAGTATTATGTTGGTTGTTGGTTTGGCATAGATGGCTTTTATTGGATTGAGATACAGACCATCTGTTCCTCTTCACTTTAGGGTTTTTGTTGTTGTTATGAAGGGGGGTAGGGGTTTATCTCTTCCTGTTAGATTGTTCACTTGATCTAATGTAGTGACCTCTGCTTCTTTTGATCAGTTTGGTTTGAAGTCCACTTTCTGTGAATATAAGATACTACATAAGATAAAATAGCATTAAATATAAAACTGACTGCTGTATCCAGTTCATTCACTACAAGAATCTACTGGTTGAAATGATACTTGCCTAAGCAATGCTCAAGATAGTCAGTGTGTAAACAGACTACTACCCAAGTGATTTTGGGGGCAAATTGTTAAGTGATTAAGATAATCTCTCATTAATTGGTCTCCTATAGCACTTTTGTCTTTTAGTTCTGATACTCTGTCTTTACCTTGTTTTCTCTGCTGCCCATAACTTCCATACAATTTTTGATCTCTTAAATTTCTATTTGGAGCCTTTTTATGTACTTTTAATTGTTCTCTATGCTGGCCATTAATTGCTTTAACTCTGCTGTTTTTTTGTTAATGTCTTCTTTAGATTCACTGATCATTTTGTGTATTTGACCGAATATCTCTTTTCTTGTATCTTCTATGAGCTTGCTGAACATTTTATTGATCTGTTTTGTTATCTCTCTGATATCTTTTTTTTTTTTTTTTGAGACAGAGTCTCACTTTGTAGTTCAGGCTGGCCCTGAGCTCAGATTTGAGCTCACAGCAATCCTCCTGCCTCTGCCTTCCGAGTGCTAGGATTATGGGTGTGAGCCACCACACATGGCACTGTGGTATGTGGTACTTATTGCTGGTGGGCGTGAGTCACCACACCCAGCATTGTTATATGTGGCTACAGGGTTTGAACCAGGGCCTTTGCACTTGCAAGGCAGGCTCCAGAACCACTGAGGTAAATCCCCAACCCCTCTCTGATATCATTTTCAATAGTTCAAGTGTATGGTCATTGGTTTCCTCCCTTTTTATACCCTACAATCAGTTTTAGAGGAGTTACAAATTTTGGAATATATTTTTTTTGTTTTGCCTTCTTATGTTTCCCTCTGTCTCTTTCTCTCTCTGTGTATACAGGCTAGTGGACTGATTATAGTGGAAAGCTTTTATTTTAGTACTGAGACCTCTTTAGTTAATCTCTACTTTTCAGTGGTGTCCTTAGGGAAAAATGAACAAGAAAAAGAACCAAAAAAGATAAACAGAGAACAAAGTTCAGGAAATACAAGATAACATGGAAGATAAAGAAGTTGAAAGGAGAAAGGAAACTAGAAGAGCAAAGAAACAAAGACTAACCCCCAAAAAGCTTGATGAAGAAAAGATGAAAATAATGAAAATAGAAAAATAAAAATTATTGGGTAAAAATAAAATTTCTGTGGTTTTGAGTGGCTTCTTTCCAAAATCTGTAGTCTTAGGATCCAGAAAATCAAAGTTTTCTCTACCTAGCCTTAGGGCCAAATGGGCTTTTGAGCTACTCTGCCTGTGTTAGTGGCTCCTTTGTCTGTTCACCCCAGACTGTGAAAAGGATGTCTTTGCTCCCATTGGAAGAATCAGTTCTCTGGTCTCAGCTGAATGTAGGCAGTGAGGCTGAGGTTGAATTGAACTTTTGATATTTTGACAGTAGTGGGCTCTGATTTTTCCTTTGTCTCCTTGTGTGTACTTCTTATCCAAAATCAGGCCATTTTTAAAAATTACGAGCTCTGCCACCCTTTGCCAAGGGGCAGCACTCTGTGAGCTGGCTTGAGTTGGTGGGTGGTTAGTTCTACCTTTTAGGTCTGGGCATAGGACTGCTTGTTTGCGTTGGAACAGGATTCCATGTTTCTGGTGGAGGCCTGCTTTCTTGCATTGGCATGGGTCACCATGTATCTGCTGCAGGCCCGCTTGCACTGGTGTGTGTGAGGGTGCTGCGTGTCTAGTGTGGGCCTG
>PVIR01015630.1:0-37831 GCA_004026965.1 Petromus typicus
TCTCTGGTATGAGAAAATGAAGATGTAAATGAGTCCTAGCATTGTATGTTATATATTGTGAAATAGAAAATGCTCAATGTAAAATAAGGTGAAAGGGGACAATGTTGAGATTGTAACAAAAAAGTAAGGAAACAAATTTTATATATATGGGGGGGTGGTAGGGTGGGTGGGGCTATGGGAAAAAAATGAAAATTAACTTGTGTCTTATACTGGTACAAATCCCCATTATGGAGTGCAATCATGATGTGTATATTTAATGTACCAATAAAGATAATTTTAAAAAAATCCTCAAAAAGCTAGGATTGATGGTCCCATTTGACCCGGCCATTGCCCTGCTAGGTATATACACACAAGAATTAAAAGACTCATATCACAGTGACGTATGTGCACCCATGTTTATAGCAGCCCAATTTGTGATTGCTACATCTTGGAAACAACCCATGTGTCCATCCACTGGAGACTGGATAAAAAAGCTGTGGTGCTTCTATAGAATGGAGTACTACTCTGCCATAAAAAATGATAAGTTTGAATCATTTCTACTTAAATGGACATACCTTGAGGATATCCTCATAAGTGAAATAAATAGGGCACAGATAGGTACATATCGCATCTTTTCTCTCTCTGGTATGAGAAAATAAAGATGTAAATGAGTCCTAGCATTGTATATTATATATTGTGAAATAGAAAATGCTCAATGTAAAATAAGGTGAAAGGGACAATGTTGAGATTGTAACAAAAAAGTAAGGAAACAAATTTTATGTATATGGTGGGGTGGTAGGGTGGGTAGGATTACGGGAAAAAATGAGAATTAAGTTGTGTCTTATACTGGTACAAATCCCCATTATGGAGTGCAATCATGATGTATATATTTAATGTACCAATAAAGATTTTTAAAAAATTTAAAACTCATATGCAAAGATCATCACTATAGAGGACTCCAGGGAAAAGGAAAATAGAGAAAAGTGAAGCTCAATTACCAGGATTCTTTAGACTGGTAACAAAAGCAGATCTAGCAGAAAGGAATCAGAATTTCTAGGATTAAAAACATATTGTGTCCACAGTGAAAGATTTGATTCATAACACTAAAGAAGAGTTCAGAAACAAGATAGAATCTAAGCTAATGGAAGTGATGGAATCTGTAATCAGAACTTCTAGGATTAAAAACATATTGGGTCCACAGTGAAAGGTATGATTCATAACACTAACGATGAGTTCAGAAACAAGATAGAATCTAAGCTAATGGAAGTAATGGAATCTGTTAAACAGCTTCAAACAGATTTCCAGGAGATGAAAAACTCCAACGATGTTTGCAAAATAGGATGAATGAATGTGAACACTTAATATCAGATATTGAAGATAGGATTGCAGTCAGTGATCAGGAAAGGAATAATTTAAGGAAAATTGCAAGGAACGATGAGAAATGAATCCAGCAGCTATTACATGACACAAAGAAGAATAATAACACTGATTGGAGACAGGGATGAAACAGAAGATAGTACACAAGACATGAAAAGAAACACAGGGAACAGAAGTTAACAGGTGTAATGGTACAGAACTTCACAGGGAAAGGAAAACAATTTGGCATACCGAAAAGGTAGGCATATAGCACTGCAAATGGCCATGACCTAAAAAAAAGTCTACTAAGCTTATAATAATCAAGATTTCACAAATAAAAAATAATGAAATATTGAAAGCAGTCAGAAAAAAGAAACAAATCACATACAAGGGAAAGTGATCAGAATTACAGCACAGTTTTTAACACAACCACTTAAGTCAAGGAGAGCCTGGAGTGAAGTACTTGAAGGCCTATACAAAACAACCTCCAACTTATATTGATGTATTCTGCAAAAGAATCCTTTAAAATTAACAGGGAAATAAGATACTTCTATGACAAAAACACCTAAGAAACTTCATGAATACAAAATCTGCACTCCAAAAACTTCTAAACAATATCTTAGAAACAGACAATGAGTGTCACAGTCCCATGATAACCAGAAGAGTGAACTCATTGGGCATGATAAGAAACTAAATGGAAGGAGGGAAAAGTAAAGAATAAAAGAGCCAAGGGCAGGAAAACTTCATGACAGAGCTAAATCAGTGAACACTAGTTATAACCAGTAAGGTCAATGGCCTTAGTGCACCAATTAAAAGACACAGAATGGCAGGATGGATTAAGAAGCAAGATCTAACAGTATGCTATATACAAGAAGCACACCTAATTCAGAAATAAATCCAAAGATGGAAAATACAAGTGTGAAAAACAATTCTGAGTGTGACAGGAAACTTAAAAAAAAACACCTCCAGATACACTAAGCCACCTCATCTTCAACAAAGGAGCTAAACACCTTCAATAGAGGAAAGATAGCCTCTTAGTAAATGGTGCTGAAAAAACTAGGTTTCAAATTGCCAAAGATTACAGCTAGATCTATCTTTTCCACAATTCACCAAACTAAAATCAAAGTGGATTAAGATCTAAATATTAAAATAGAAACACTAAACACTAAACACGGGTTAGGTAGAAGTCTTAGAGGTATTCGCATAGGGAAAGACCTTATGAACAGAATCTCAGCAGCATGGGAACTAGCAGAAAGAATCAACTGAAATCTCATCTCACTAAAAAGTTTCTGCACAGCTAGAGAAACCACCAACAGAGTGAAAAGACAATCAACAATATGAGAAAGAATTTTACCACCTGTTTCTCAGACAAAGTACTACTATCTAGAATACAAAAATAACTTTTAAAATATCAATCCCCTCAAATTTAAAGACCCAGTTCAAAAATAAAAATCTTAAATGAATGAATGGATGTTTCAGATGAAGAAATAAAGATAATTGAGAAACATATTAAGAAATGTTCAACGTCACTAGTCATTCAAGAGATTCAGATGAAAACAACACTGAGATTCTATCTCACTCCAGAAAGAATGATTATTATCAAGAAATCAACAATAAATGCTGATGAAGCTGTAAAGAAAAAGTAACCTTTCTCTGCTGTTATTGGGGATGCAGACTGGTGCAACTTCTATGGAGATCAATGTGGAGATTCTTTAAAAATCTAGGACTAGATGTCGCATTTGACCCTGCTTTTCCAAAGGAATTAAAAGATTTTTACCAGAGTAACATATGTGTACCCACATTTGCAGCAGTTTAGGTTATAATAGATAAATCTTGAAAAGAGCCCAATTGTCCATCAATGGGGCCTGGATAAGGAAGATATGTTTCTTTTTTATAAAAAAGAGTATTATATTGCTGTTAAGAATGATAAATTTGAGTCATTTATGCTCAAATGGATAAACCTTGTGGATATACTCATAGTGAAATAAACAGGACATAGATGTGTAAATACCATATCTTTTCCCTAGTATGAGAAACTGAAGTTGTATATGAGTTCCAAAATATATGATAGGTATTGTAAAATAGGAGGAAAGTTTCAAAAGGAAAAGGGGAAAGCCAGATGGGGAGAGTAAAGAAGGGGGAAAAAAATGTTTGGTGATATAAAGAGAAACAAAGATCATGTATAAAGGGGGTAATTGTGTAGGGAGGTCAGGGAAGTTGGAAAAATGAGAATCAAAATGCGCCATGTACAGGTAGAAACTCTCAGTGTGGAATGTGATCATAATGTATGTATAAAATGTACCAACACAATCAATTTTTAAAAAGAAAATATGGCATCTTTCCTTTTTATCAACTTGTGTTTCTCCTTATGGGAAAATTGACCCACACAGCTGTATTCATTTATTCTTTTCTGTATTCATTTATTCTTTTATCTCTTTATCAATGTCTATCCAGATTGTGAATTTTGTATTCACAGAGACCTGGTAAATCAGCCGGGTCTCCACATGGCCCATTCCATTGCCTTTCATTACCCTCCAGCCCATCTCAGAACTGACAAGTGCCTCTTTCTTGCAATGTTCATTCCTGTAAGAGACTGCTGCTAATATTTCTTCTCCTTCTGATGTTTCTTCCATATACTCCTGTTGCTCTTCAGAGATTTTTCAACAAATGATTCATTCCAACTTCTAAGTATTCTAACTTCTAAGTAGCCTATAATTTTTTCTGCAATTTCCCCCATTTCTGTATGCATTTTCGTTCAAGCAATAGCATGGAGATCTCTGACTTCAAAGACTATGAGTCTATGTGGTAACTAGTCCCAACATATCTACTTCTCATCTCTACTTCAGCAAACTTTCATTGTAGTCAGACACCTACAACCTTTTCCTTATTGTTCCTCTCTCTGTTGCTCTCATACAGCTGTTGGCTAAATGTATCTCCTTTTATAACTCCAAACACTTCTTTGTCAGACAATCTGATCAACGCAACCAATGACCCAGCAATTCAAAAAAGCAAGTGCAGCTGTTAGATACTTAGCCATGAGAAGAGCAAACATAGCAAAGTCATATCTACAGAAAACTTTGAGGTGAATGCTCCCAGTAGCACTGTTAGAGGAAGACAAAGTTTGACCATAAGAGGAACAGATGTTTGAATATATAACTATAAGTCAATATATATGAATTACTGAAGGATGTAGATTTCTCAGTGAATTTATGAAAATTCCTTCAGCATACATATATTTCGGGACGTCATGTGCCAATAATGACAGCATACTTGAAAACTTACTTATTGTCTTTTGTTTTGATTCTCATTTCTTTTTTTCTGTGGCCATTGAGAGTCCAGTTATGTCTGTCACAAGGGTAGGCTTTTTATCTATTAACTGAGTCTCTGTATCTCTTTTTCGTGTCCAGCTCTCATTTGTATGATACAAGAATGAATAAATTATTTTCTATTTATGACATTGGATTTAGTATAACTTGGTATGTGAATCTTAGAGGTCACCCTGATTTCTTTGAACATTTTTTTTCTAAAGCCATAAAATGTAAGTTTATAAAAGTCCCAAACTCCTTTTGTTAGAGATACATAAGATGTAATTAAATCCTTTAAATAGGGCTCGTGCTTTTCAAAAAATAACAGAAAATTTCACAACATAAGAAATGTTTCCAGAACATATAATTTCTTTCTTTAAATTATTTGTAAATAGTATCTTGTATTTTAAGTAGGCAGTTAGCAAAGAATCTAGATATTTTTGGTAGCTAAAGAATTTTTAGGTTATTTTTAAAAAATATGTGTGTACAGGATCTACATACAAAAAGACTTGTTGAAAAACAATTAAATTTTCTCAGTATTACTGTAGCCATATAAAATTACTGAGTTATACAAATATTTATTTTCCCTTTGCTTACTGATATATATCATTTAAATCACTATATTCCAAAAAGAATAAGGAATCACCCTTTTTTACATGTATGGTACTCAAATTTGTCTTACAATGAAGTGCCTTATCTTTTGTGTCAAAAATTGTTTTTCCCCTGAAAAGTATCTGTTCATTCCAGATGCCCATTTTTGGAGTGGGTCTTTAAATTTAAGTGGGCTGATTGTTTAACTTCTTTATATATTCTAGATAATAGCCCTTTGTCTGAGAAACAGCAGGTAAAGATTTTTTCCCATAGTAAGATCAGCTAAGAAGTATATGAAGAAATGTTCAGCATCACTGATCATTCCAGAGATGCAGATGAAAACAACACTGAAATTTCATCCCACTCCACAAAGAATGGCTGCTACCCAAGAATCAGCCAGCAACAAATGTCAGTGAGGCTGTTGAGAAAAAGGAACCCTACTCCACTGTTGGTGAGATTGTAGACTCGTACAACCTCTGTGGAAATCAGTGTGGAGATTCCTTATAAAGCTAGGATTGGAGGTTCCATTTGACGCTGACATTGTTCTGCTAGGTATATACACAAAAGAATTAAAAGATTCATACCACAGCGACATATGTGCACCTATGTTTATAGCAGCTCAGTTTGTGATTGCTAACTCTTGGAAACAACCAAAATGTCCATCAACTGGAGACTGGATAAAGAAGAGATGGATCTTTTATAGAATGGAGTATTATTCTGCCATTAAAAATGACAAAACTGAGTCATTTATACTCAAATGGATGTACCTTCAGGACATCCTCGTAAGTGAAATAAATGTAACAGGTGTAAATATCATATCTTTTCTCTGGTATGAGGAAAGAAAGATATAAATGAGTTCTAGAATACATATAGTTGATATTGTGAAATAGAAAATATTTAAAAGGAATTAGGGTGTAGGAGTAAACAATGAGAGGGAAAAAATGTGATAGTAATTTTAAAAAGGGAATAAGTCTTATGTATATAGGGGGTGAGGAGTTTCAGGGTGAGTGGGGGAAGGGAAAATGAGAATTAAGTCATGTCATATTCTGGTACAAACTATCAGTACTGAATGTGATGATGATGTGTATTAAGAATGTACCAATAAAATTTGAATAAAAATTGTTTTTTTCCTCCAAATATTTAAGAAATTTTATATATCATCACGAATATTGTCAGTGAAATTAAAACTATTAGTGATTATTACTTTTACTTTTCTTGGGTACATAACCTTTGTTCTTTCCTTTATATAAGCATTTAATTTCAAAGGACTAAATTCAAGTAAAGTAGCAGGAGTAAAGACAGACAGAAAAGCACATTTTGGTAGTGTCCATCCCTATGTCTCTACCCACTACACAATTTTGTGATTCTGTGCACAACTTGCACATTTAATAAGTATTTTAAAATTGAATGAGTGAACATGGCTTCCAGGAATTCTTTTGATCAGAACTATTACTTAGTGTCCTCCACAGTTGGAAATATCCTGAAATTA
Source organism: Petromus typicus (assembly GCA_004026965.1). Classification (NCBI taxonomy): domain Eukaryota; kingdom Metazoa; phylum Chordata; class Mammalia; order Rodentia; family Petromuridae; genus Petromus; species Petromus typicus. The sequence goes on from PVIR01015630.1 coordinate 6,721, forward strand.
TGCATGTACTTATATGAATAACTTTGTAAAATTAGGAGAGTCACAAAATTATTAATACTTAGAAACTAATTGGATATATTTAAAATGATTAAGTTTAAAGAAAAATTTTCTTTCCCAGAATATCTAATTTCTGAATAATTCTAAAGACTACTGTTTCGAGAAATACCTCTGAAAAAGATAACCGCCTTAAGGTCATTGGTCTAGATGAACATCTTATACTGATACCCATTTTCTAATTCATAGGATAAAGTGAAGTGAAATTATTATGAAATAACTTTACAAAATGATGCCACTTAAATATTTTTAAATCCCTAGTAGTACTATTTATGACTATAGCATTCATTTAGAGATCTTAGGTATTTATATATTGATTATCTTTTATATTGAGTATATGTACTAAGAAAATGAGTGTATATATTTGATTACATTTTAGAATCCAGCTTGAAGTTTCAGTGTTGAGCAGCAACATTTGGGCTTGCCCAGAACAGACAGGCAAGCTGAGGCAATGGTTATACATAATTTATACATATATCATATATATATATGCACATATTTGTTTTCTTTAGAGGCTCAAACACTCAATACTACACACAGAAATTGTTACAGAATCAGCTAATACAGGGGGAAATAATTCATATTTTAACTCTTTTTTTCTTAAAGATTAAAGTTACAAATAGTCATTACCTGTAAAGTTTAATCACCAGAATCATGTTTAATATGTTCCATCTGCCTTATGTAAGACACAAGGATTATTAGGAGTTTTGCCTGGAGCATGATTATCAGCTAAAATGACAAAATAATTGTACATAGAAAGGTTTTTTTGCCAAATACTGAACTTCAGCTCCAATAGGCTGTGTAAATTCTTGCAGATATTACATCTCCTTCTCTCTGTTGTTAATGAATCATGCCACACGGTGTTCAGGCAGAACATTATAAATTATAGGCTATGGCTTCTGGCCAGCAAAAATTGTCTCTGCTTATTTTAAGACACCATCATTAGTAGATCTTCTTGGATGTTATTTATCCACCACCCACTGCTCAGTCCTTAATCACTGCATTTTTCTTTCTCTGTTCTTGGAATGAAACAAAACAAAAGTCAGAGTTTTACAGAGAATGTTCTTCCACAAGATATTTGCCACTCTCTCCTTTATGTGTATTTTTTCATCTCTGCATCGTACTACCAGAATTGTTTTCAGTTCATTCTCAGTTTTTACTTGCTAAGCTCCATTGTCCACTTGGCTCCTTGCCACACAAGAAAGATGGTATTTTGCCCAAAAGCTTCAAGTCCAAGTGTGAGAAAGCATTATTTTTTCACATCACTGTCAGATTTCATGAAGAAAAATGTAAAAAAAAATAAGTTTGTGTTCTCCTTCCTTAGATTTGGTGCAGCTTATTTATGCTTTTATCCACCATGTGCACAGAGCTCAGCTTCTGGCTTGGTAAGCTAGCATGAGGCATCTGAAACAAGCTTTGACAAACACAAGGACGACTACATGAAGCATTGGATCACATATCCCTTTGCACCTTTCCTCACTTGCTACATAAGTACAAGGGCACTGTGGCTCTTATTCTTCTTTTGTTGCAATAATCAAATCATTTTTAACAGAGCATATTTTCACAATAATATACGAATCTGATAATAGGAATTTGTTGCTTTTAGCATTTCCTCTGCAAGTTCTCAGAGTTCTTGGTGTTTGACTCCAGCTATAGTAAGTGGATTTCCCCAGGGTCTCAGCCCCTGCCTTTTCTCTATGATTCTACATTCTTTCTCTCCCTGGTAAGTGTCTACATTTACGGGAATACTTGATTTCTTTAGAAGGTTTATGCACAATTTCTTACTTATTAAAGCATAAATCTCTTCAACTGTCCAGTTAGTTTTGTGAATATTATGAAAATAATCAGAAATGGCTATCCAACGATAGAGTTCATGTCTTTTTGATGTCTTCAAATTCTTTTAATATGTGTTACACCATTAAATTTTCAAGCTATCTTCTGAGGTAATTTCCTAGACTCCTTTGGAGTAGATTTGGAACTTCAGTGAACAACGATGCTCTTACCTTTCAAGGCTTTATCACCTAAAAGATGGGCATTGGGTGAGATATTCAATGGAAACACTACATGGTGATCTCGCTTCAGACAAACTCATGGCTCCCCAACCCACTTTGCACTGAGTCATAGGTGAGCACATCCTTGCACAGAATGATCGATGTCTCTGCTGTCAGAATTGTGGTTTGAAGGTTGTTCTGGTTTCTGCGAATTAATAAATCAGTCAGACATTAAGAGCATTCGATTAGGGCTGGTGAAAAGGTGACACTGAGGCCCAGGGAGCAGGAAGGACAACTGAAGGAAATGGTCATAAATGATGGCGATGCTAAATACAAAGGAAAAGGAAAGAGGGTTAGCAGAGGTGACTACTGAAAGCTGTACATGTTGCCACATTGCTCATATCTCAGTTGTAAATACAAAGGCTTTTGCCTTAATTTCCCCCTTCTACAATTATAGGGATCCCTTCTTCACTAATACAGTCAAGGAAGAGATAAAGGTGAAATACAAGTCCATGTTTACACGTTAATATGCATCGTGATCTGCATCTTCAGATATCTTTGAGAAGTGGCATAAATTTCAAGCATTGTTATACTTAATTTCCAGCTCTAAATCTTTGATTTTTGTGAATAATTGAATGCGAATGTTAAATAGAGAAATTCACATAAATAAAAATATAATTAGTTACAATGTTAGCTTCTGAGAAAGAAAACAGAATAGTCCTTACATTTTTAAATAACATGAGAAGCATTTGGCAAAACTGAGATAAGAACATGAGGATTAACTCAGATTCAGATTTTTTTTAATGTAGTAATTTACTGTGGTCCTACTACAGTGCTATAGCTACCTATAGTAAGTCATCTAATATCTCTGTACAGTGAGGATCACAACCAGAGGGATACCAGGTATTTCTCTTTCTCTTATCTCGTCATGAGACTTGGAAGCTGCTTTTGGGACTTAGGTTTTCTTGCGTGAATATGAAGGTCATTGACATTCTTAATATCCGAAAGCACCTTGTATGGGGTGAAACCCCACCCCCACCCCATCTCTTGCAATGATGCTGTGCTTCAAGAGAAGCTTCATAAAAAAAACTATGGTTCTTCTACAGAATGGAGTATTATTCTGCCATAAAAAATGATAAATTTGAATCATTTATACTTAAATGGATATACCTCATAAGTGAAATAAATTGGTCACAGGTAGGTAAATGTCACATCTTTTCTCTGGTATGAGAAAATAAAGGTGTAAATGAGTTCTAGAATTGTATGTTATATATTGTGAAATAGAAAATACTATAGAAAATAGAAATACTATAGAAATAGAAAAAAATAAGAATTAAGTTGTGCCTTATACCGGTACAAATTCCCATTATGGAGTGCAATCATGATGTGTATATGTAATGTACCAGTAAAGATTTCAATTTAAAAAAAAAGAGAGAAGCTTCATGACACTGGTTTGTGCATGTGAGGGCTGCAGCTATGAAGTAGGTCAGAGATCTAAAGGAAATGTACTTTCCTTCCATACTTCCTTCTCACTACCTGGTTCTTTGACAATTAAAATTACTTTTTGAAAGATCACTTTCTTTCTTCTTTACCTACTCAAAGGATGATAGTAGAGTCAAAAATTCACATAAGCATCTGATCAATATATCTTTAAAAACCAAGAAAAATAGACACATGCAAATAATTATTGTACAAAGTGACTTCAAAATCAGAGGACAACCATAAAAATAATTAGTAAAGAAAGGTGACAATATGTAAAATTTTCAGTAAAGGAAGGATAGGTGTGAAACAGTGGGGAGCTGAGGAAGTGAGACAGGAAACGCTCATTTCCGGGGCATCAACAGCAGGAAAAGGGGTCCTTTGTGGAGGATGTTGGAATCAGTACTTGCAGTAGATGGAACAGCATATTCAAAACTGTGGGTGTGGAAAGAAGACACTTTGGCAAAACTGACGAAATAAAACACAAAAAGTCGTATGTTTAGGAGATGATGAAAGAGTGAGAGCAGCTAGTGTGACGTGGGGATAAGGAGGGGAGAGGCAGAACAAAGCACATTAGGGGCTGGGTGATGGCACTCACCTGTAACTGCAGCAGTCTGGCTGACTCAAATGGCAAGGTCGCAAGTCCACGGCCAGCCTGTGCAGCTCTGTGGCTTCAGAGAATACTCCTAAAAGTTTTTAAAAGAATTGTGGCATTAAGGATATTGTTTAGTATGAAGTCACTGGGTTTAATCCCCAGTAACACAATTTTTTAAAAAAGAAAAAAAAATGTGTCAGTATTGTATCTTTTCTCTGGTATGAGAAAATGAAGTTGTAAATGAGTTGTAGTATGTATAGTTGATATTGTGAAGTAGAAAATACTGAAAAAGAAAGAGAGTATAAGGGTAAATAATGAGGGGAAAACAAATGTGGTAACAATAAAAAAAAGAAAACAAAGATTGTGTATATAGGGGGTGGGGGGTTGCAGTATGGAGGGGAAGGGGAAAAATGAGAATCAAGTCATGTCATAATGTCATATTCTGGTACAAACTCTCAATGTTAAATGTGATTATGATGTGTATTCATAATGTACCAATAAAAATTTTTAAAATGAAAAAAAAAAACCACATTAATTAGTCCTAAGGTCATCTGTCATTTAAGTAACTCTGGCACAGTGCTCACTTGAAAAATTAAACAGTGGACTTTCAGGAGAAGCATGTTTCATTAATTATGAACAAATATAAGTGTTTGAACAAGTCCTCAATGCAATTTTATTCATACAATTTGGCTGCAAGAGTAATTAACAATTCCAATCTTTCATTTAACCAAGAGACTCAGATTCATTATTCCGAACTAGTGAAGTAATGATCAGAAACCTCAACAAGGTGAACCCCAGAACGAGGTGCCTTCAGTTGGGAAATGCTCTGGGCTGACACTCCTGCTGCACACAGCTGCAGTCCGCGGGAAGGGACTTGAGAAGACGGCGATGTGATGCGCTCTGACCCATCTATCTGCAGTTCTCAGTCTTGATATTTTCGCCATTATTTGCTTTGTGTCGGTTTCCGGCAAGCTGTTGCTTAAAATGAGACCTGTTCTGTTTTTCCCCCTTGCTCAGCTCACAGCTGTGCCTTGCATTTTTTTTTTTTTTTTACTTTGCTTTTTTAACTCCCTTCTTCCCTCAACATGCAGTGTGGTTTCACGCATTACTTTCTGCTCATTGGTCCAGGAGTCTGGTCTTACCATGGGGCCCAACTCAGTCCTTGGACCTATCAAGTGACCAGAGGCCCCTAGGTCCCTGGTGGCTCACAATGATATCCCTAGAATATCACTGCCGGTTAATGATGTAAATGAGAAACAAAATCCGTTATTCTTTCTCCCAAATCTCACCAAAGAATAAAGGACTCCCTTCAGTGGCTCCAGATAACAACAGACTGAAGGTTTTATCTTTTTTGTGAGGCCCTTGTGAGGTTCACTGCTCACTTCTGAGGTTCAGGCTTTTCTGCTGCTCTACTCATGCTCACTCTTTGCTCCTCTGACAGCAATTGTTTGAACCATTTTCCCTCTTGCCTCTTGTGAGGCACAGGAGAAGGAGAGAGAATCTCTAGAAACATTTGCTCTTGATGCTGTAATATCTGCAAAGTTCGTGAATTTTGAAATCTCACAATGAAGCATTAAATTCTTTCATGTTTTCCTTTCAATCCTAGAATGATGTCTCTTTCCTGCAAAGGTGATTCCCACTTCTGGGAGGAAAAAAATGGATTGACGAATAACGCAAATGATTCACAGAAAATATCTGTCCTTGAAAATAGAGTATCACTCCAAGTAAGGACCTAAGGCCGGGCCGCTTGTTACCCACACTTCAACACATGGGAAAATCTAGACTGGCCCCTGGCTGTTGCAAAGCTTACAGGTTTTGCAAATGTGACAGGGAGGCAAGGAGTTAATGTGACATATGTAATACTGTTTATAAGCAATCAATGCATCTCTTTTTTAAATGCTGAAACATATCCTCAATTTCCCTTTTAAAAATAACTGGAACAAAAGGATGCATCAAATACTGTAATAGGTGTTTTTCTATTTGTTTTTTAAATTTCCTCAGTGACCAAGTAACACAGAAAAAGCAATTTAAAGGAGAAAGATGTATTTTTTGGCTCACAGTTCCAAAAGTTTCTGTCATCTGCCTCAAGGCAGAAATGGCATGGTGGGAAAGGGCTCACCTGAGGCTCACCTGGTGGCACCAAGGAAACAGAGGAAGAGGATTACTGGGGCAGCTCAAGAGAGAGGTAAGAGTATATGCTTACAGGTGACCCACTCAGTTCAGCCAGACCCCTTGTCCTTGTCCTCTTAGCACACAGCTTTAATCTAGCAGCAGTTTAAATCACATTTAGCTCTGACACACACATATTCACACACATGCACACACACACACAGAATTTTCAACTGGCTTATTTCAAATACAGCAAAACTACATATATTATTTAACACCCAAAGGGCTTTGGTATGCTTGAATAACTGTAAGTATAAAGGTGAAATAGTTATATGTCTAATTTTAAGATTTATTTTTTATTATACATAGCTAGTTGACATTTAAACAGTATATTAATTGATGTATGTAGCATGTCTATTTCTTCATAAACATTTTTATTCAAGCTGTTCACATAATAATACCATACTTTCTTTCAGAGTACATTTTCTTCTGTTCAACCTAAATGGCTTGATTTGCAGCCAGTTTTCAGTTTGTGACTGATGGTATCGCTGGGTTTTGTGATATCTAATACAGTGCTCATGAGCACATTAGGGGCTTGCACAGTCAAATACCGAATGTTCTGTTTCTAAAATAATCTTTAAAATTTTGAAATATATGTGCTATGTTAGAAATAAAAAGGTAAATAAATCATGAATGATTGTTTTCTTCTTTCCCATTCTGCTGAAAGTCCTCTGTAATCTTCTAAAGTGACCACTGGTGCATTTTAAAATGGTCTTTATTAAGGACACAATATATTTCATGTATATTCAAATTTGACAAGATGAGAATATTGAAAGGCCTTTTGGTTCTGTGGGAACATTCAAAAAGTGACCATTAACATTACATTAGTTCTCTAGAGCAGCTACAACAAAGTGATGAGGAGCAAAGGAATCAAACACGACATTTATTCCTCTCACTCCTGGGTTCTACAAGTCGAGGCTGTAAGGTCAGCAGGGCTGTGCTTCTGAGGCTACTTAGCCACTAGGTGACCGTCTGTTTCTTAAGTCTTCTTGTGGCCATTCTTTTGTATGTAATTGTGTCTCAATCTGCACTTTTTATAAGTACATCAGTAATGCTGGGCGGGTTCACCCATGAGACTGTTCTACATAATGACTCCTTCAAGGGCTTTCCCCCAGAACTCTCCCAAATTTGTCCACATTGTAAGCTCTTGGGGTTAAGAATTCGATATTTGAATGTAAGGAGACATATAGACCATCCCATAGGGTGATTTGAGCAGGTATTATCATCAGGTTGTTCCTTTCAGAAGCAGCTTGACAAGTAAACATATTCCATGTCTTTCCTTCTCATCTCATACAAAGAACTGAATGAGACAAACCAAAAATGATAACAAGATTTATCAAAAATGAAGGGTGAGGGAGAGGCTGGGTCTGCACAGCAAACTTGGTCTGAACAAAAAGTGGAAAAAATAAAGCAAAATATAACTGGAACCTGTGAAGGGGCAGATACAGAGTGGGCTACTACTGTGAAGAGCCACAGGAGCAGGTCTCTCTGAGCATCTGTCTTTACAAGTCATCGACAGCTGGTGGAAACTTGCAAGATGTTCTGCCTACGGGGTCCTGAGAGGATGCGCTATGTGGATCCTGGAATCCCGCATCCTTCTCTTCTGAGCCAGCTTAAGTCATAACCTATATTCTATACCTTTTCTCCCACAGAGACATAAATTCCATAATTCTTGGGACAGAGTGGAAGTCTCTGTCTTCTATAGCTTCTTTAAGCTGAAGCAACTGTACACCTTACCTGCTAGTGATTGGAGTGCTCTGGTTTGCTGGCTGTATTCACAACAGAAAACTTATTATATAACAGTGGGGAAAGAGTTAATGACCATCATATTGCCTGTATAACAAGTGAAAGGAACTTCACTATAAGTCCAAGTATGAGAAGCAGGTCAGTCAGATTTTCATGCTTCCCATAGAGAAGAATGTATGTTAGAGAGCTATGTCAGATAAATTATCAAAACTCTGAGAGCTATGGTCTTATCAGGATTCTGTTTGCGTATCTGTAGTCACACTGAATTGGGTTTCTGGAGAAAAATCTCAAACCTTTCTAGAGGCTCACAGGAATACTCTTTCCCTTTCTGGGATAGTTCAGATGGGACTACCTAAACTACATTCATCCATCAGGATGGATGAATGAAATGATCTCTGCTACCTTCCTTGCAGTGGGTGTGGCAAAGATCACAGAAAAGAGGGCCTTCTATTTCAGCTTGAACTGGTTCTACTGGTGGTTTTTCTCTTCTTTAAGTTCTTAGAATAGCTTGAGCTCCAAGGTAGACATTGAGTGGTCCACCTGGGCCAAGAGCTGGCAGAGCTCTGCTCTCATAACTTTGTATCTGTCCCAGATTAATGAGACATAGTAAGAGTCTCCTACTCTCTAGGTCTACTATCATACCAGATGGTGGAAATGGCCTTCTATATAACATCTCAAATGGGATCAAAGTAAGGAGAGTTTGGAGCATGTTATGCACCCTCATGAGTATAATTGGTAGCTATGAGAGTCAGGACTTAGCTATCTTTTGGAAAAAGTTTTCCAGTGCTCCGTTCAGGGTCTCTTTGGCTCTCTCTACCTTTCTAGAAGATTGATGCAAACAAGTGGAATGGAGGGGATATTTTATTCCTAAAGACTTTGCCACTCTTGAGTTATTTGGAAAGTTTTAAAAAATGTCACCTTTCACTCTGGAGAGGAAGTAGTAGTCCAAATCTGGGGAAGATTTCCACCCAACTACCTTTTTAGCCATTCCTGAACAGGTAGAAAAGGTTGCAATCCAGTTTATAGAGAATTTGATTATGACCAACATCTGTTAAAATCCTCCACGTGGTGGCATATGAGTAAAATCTAATGGCCAGTATTCTCCACACTATGTATTTCTCCTCTTTACAGGTTCTAATAAAGGAGAAGTTTTAGGAACAAAATAGTTCCTTGGAAACTAAGAACACTATAGTGTTAAGGGGCTCCGGTGTCACTTTTTTGTCTACCAGCCTTCTGATTTCCCAAGGAAATTTTGAAAATGCCCCATTTGTTTACCTTTACAGAGCAGAACTGTGATCTGCTTAGGAGGATGGATTATTTCCAGGGATTGAAGTATTTCTTGCCTGTGCTTTACAGATAATTACTTGTTAGTCAATAAACCTCTTTCTTTCCAAATTTCTGCATGGGCATGATGGACCAGGAAGTCATTTTTAGAATGAATATAGGCGTTTCACCTTTTGCCTAACCTCTTGTCATTTCCTAAATGTCAACTCCTGAGTAAGAACTATCAGCTCTGCCATTAGAGCACAAATTCCTGGAGAAGTTTTTTCTTGGAAAAAGCTATTTTTGTCTGTGAACTACATCTCTTCAAGATATTGGATGGACAGGTTTTTTATGTCCTGTTTACATAGGTCTGCAAGATTACTTCTTCACAAGAATGGCTAACTTCTTCAGAGAGGAATAAAAAATCTCTGTTAAAGACCCTCTGGTGCCAACTGTGGCCATAGGTCCAAAAGTGAAGTAAATATATAGTTGACATTGTGAAATGGAAAATATTTAAAAGGAATTATAGTGTAGGGATAAATAACAAGGGGAAAAAGAATGTCATAGTAATGAAAAAAAGGAAACAAAACTTATGTGTATAGGAATGGAGTTGCAGAGTTGGTGGAGGAAAGGAAAAAATGAGAATCAAGTTGTGTCATATACTGATACAAATTCCCAATGCTGAATGTGATGATGATGTGTATGCATCATGCACCAATAAAGATTTGAATTTTTTTTAGAAAAGGGAATGAAGTAATTGAGTTAGCTCACCCACGATGGTTACATTTATCCAGAGTTTCCCCAAAGAAATAGTGCTATCTGTGGACAGGGACATTGCAAGTCTTCCTGGGTCTCTTTAGCTTTTAGACCAAAAGTAAAGGTTTCGGCAATTCTTGTCCCTCTCTGAGAGAAGGTACAGTCAGACCTTCAATATAAGTGGGCCACATTATGGAGCAGGGCCCAGACAGGAGCTTGGGACAGTTTTATGTCTACTGTCCAGTCCTTTTTCACTTGATACAGGAATTCTTCCTTTGATTGTCACTGGGTTTTCACTTAGACGACATGGGTGGGTTTAAAACATTAAAATTTGCAACTGTTGTGATCTTAACCTTTTTTGTCCTACCTCTATGATTTGATTGTTGAACACAAAAGGAGCTGTGTCTACCAATTGGCCACAGCTGTCTGTGGGACCATTTGAAGTTTCTGTAGCCATTGCTGAATATCTAGGATTGATTAGCATGTAAAATTATGTCCCATTTAAGAATAAATGTTTTAATATATTTAAATTCTAAAACATCTAGGCCAAAGAATTTCAACATACCACCTTAGAGAAATGTTAAAATCCCTAATTTGATTAATGAAATTGTGAAAATAGTTTTTAATAAGTCATATTTAAATAAATACCTTTGTTAAAAGCTATTGTACAATATATTTTTATTTCACATAGCATGAACATAGCAAAATGCCATTGTAAAATTAAAAATTACATTAAAGTTAATAGAAGAATACAGCTGATATACCTGATTATAAGAAAGTATACAATGCATTTATTTGTCTCTTCAAAATTGCTTCAAAATATCCATGAATTAACAGTCTTTTCAAAGTCCATGAATAACTCATGAAACACAGATTTACAATCAATGAAAAATAAATTGTAGGCAAGTTCTATTTGAACATATTAATGGAAATGTGGTCAAATATAAAATTGTACCTTCATTCCATTTTCTATGAATTCACCATGTTGTCAATATTTCCTGAAAAATATAATTTATGGAGTGGAAAGAAAAATCATAAGAGCAAATACTATTATCCTGACTATGATTCTTATAATTCCTATTTATTTTTCCTCTCTTTTATTATAAAATTGTCTTACATAAATGAACAATAAGTTCACTTGAAAACGAATACCCATATACTGACAATTCAGATTTTGCTATTATATTTATTTTTAAGTTTACTTTATCACGTACATATCTACTTATTTGTCCTTCTATTTTATCTTTTTCTTTTTGAGACAGGGTCTCACTTTTTGTAGTTCAGGCTGGCCCTGAGCTCAGCTTTGAACTCATAGCAATCCTGCCTCTGCCTCCCAACCGCTGGGATTACAGGCATGAGCCACCACACCTGGCATTGTGGTATGTGGTACTGATTGCTGCTGGGCGTGAGTCTCCATGCCTGGCATTGTATGTGGTTATCAAGGACCAAACCTAGGTATCTGAGCTTGCAAGGCAAGTGCTGGAACCACTGATCTAAATCCCTAGTCCTATCCTTCTATCTTTTGATAACTATTTTGATAATCTCAGTGTTTGATGTTTTCTCAGGAAATTGTGGCACCATCATACCTAGATGACTTAGCACGACTGCAATTCATGGTACAATCAGTATTTATATTTGTTTCCCCATTCTGAGGTAGAATTCACAAGCAACAAAATGCTTGATGAGTTTTAATAGTATGGATAGCTGTGCAATTTGAATCACTGTAAAGATTTAGAAAATTTCATCAGCCCAGAAAGTTCTCTGAGGTTACCACCCACCATAACATGCCCCAAACTGTGCTTAGTTTGATCCCATTTGAAATTGCATCCACAATTTCAACCTGTTGCTGCTATCAATTCCTAATAGTTTTAGAATTTTAAAATAACAAAAGCATATGACACACATATCACATTTTCCACAGGATTATTGCTCACCAAAATGTTCTGGTATTCATTCATATTGTTATTTCCTCTAACCATTTAGTACAAGAACATCCTAGGAATATCCCACAGATAGTTTGTTTTGCTATTGAGGGACTCTTAAACTGCTTCTAGTTTAAGCATTGTAAATAAATATGCCACAAATATTCTTCTACAGTTATAGACATTTGCTTTCCTTTTCCTTTTTAAAATATCTCTGGGTGGATTTTCTCCATTAAAAATAGTTTTAAATACATTAAATAACTTTACCATGTTTCAATACTTATTGATTTGCATTATTTTTAACGTTAAAAGATAGTATAATGAGTATTATTTTAAGAAGAGACTTTATGGGCTTCCCAGTACAAGCATTTGAGTAGAAGCAGATCTCCTTCCCGAGGTGAAGGGAGTCGGTTCCTTCTTTGCCAGGCCCACCCTACATCTGTGGTTGTCTTGGGTCTTCAGTGCCCGTGTTCAGCATTGCGCTGAGGCTCTATGGAATACAATGTCGAAATCATTTGCTGTTTCTCTTTAACAGGATTTTTGAAAAGAACTTCTATGTCTTCTTTTGTCTGATCTTAAATAAAAGTAATCACATATTTTTGTCTGTTAGCAGTATTTTTAAGAAAATAATTCAGGTATTTGCTTTTTTAATATTTATGACATTTTTATTTTTCAAACATCTTTCCCATTCTCAAAACTGACCACCCCCCCACACTCCCCACCCCACCCCCCACACTCCCCACCCCACCACCCCCCACACTCCCCACCCCACCCCGTTGGCTGAGCAGATCGGGGGTGGGGGAGCAGGAAGTGAGAGCGGAGGCGGTTGGGCTGAGACATGTGGCTGGACACGTGGGTATGTGCACGTGGGCGTGGGCCCGCGGAGCTTCCCAGAGCAGCTGAGCAGACAGAGTGAGTCAGTGGCTTGACATTATCCAGTTTCCTTTGTCAATTATATTATTAATTAACTTTTTAGTTTTAGTCACGTAGGTGGTGCTTTTTGAATCTATAAACTTCTATGAACTTTTCATGAATTTGGAAAATAAGCAGTCTGAACATTGATTTAAATCACCTCTGCTTCACCTTTTCTATCATTGTATTTTCAGAATTTGACATTTCTCTTTCTGTGAAAATCTCACTGTTACCAACACCAGCATCATCATCACTATCTCGATGCCATATGTAATGCGCATTAACATTTTCTCTCACTTTATCTTTTTATTTTCTCAACACTTTACTTCTATTCTCTCCTGCTAACATGCATCTCTTTCTAGGTCTGGTCAGTTATGTTCTGTTTTTGTGAGTGTAAACTCTCTCAGATTTATTTTCATGAAAATATTTTTATTTTAAATATACCTGTTTCTACAGTGATGTCAATGAGTGCACAAGTCAGAACAGCTTTTGTGCAATAAGGATTTGGAGAAAATGTTAACCTCTTCTGAAAGGCTCTCAATACTTCATTTTCATGTTTTTATTGTATTTTCTTACTATTTTAAAGGTACATACTCTTAAACTTAGCAAACAAACTTAATGATAATTTCATATTTATAAAAAGTTGTATCCAATATCTTGTGCACTGGAATTTCTCACACAAAATATTAAACTCAGGAATTTTGGAAAACTTATAACAATTCTATACAATCTCTCCTGCTTCCTTTGTGTGAATTCTCTGTCACTGCATCAGATTAGTGTGTCTTTTCTCTCAATCTTCATGTCCACAGTGTCTGTTATATTGTATATATATTTATTTTTTAAATCTTGACTCTCAGATCTATCTTCCAAATTCTTAACTGTGTCTAATAAGCTCTGTCATCTTTTCAATAAGCTTCGTATTTCACATCAAACTTTTCATATATGTGTATTTGGTTGTTTTGAACTCATAGGATTTTGTAGTGTTTTTCATTACAAATTTATTATACAGTTATTTTTTAAATGTTATTAACTTGGTAGATATTTTGGGGTCAATAACCTTTCATTATTGGGCCAGGGATTTAGCTTAGTGGTTCTGGCATCTAACTCACAAACATGAATTTTCAAGTTCAATTCATGAAAAATCTTCTATTACCTGAAATTTTTTGAGTTTCTTGGATACTGTTAGCACTGTGCATTGCTTTTTCCATGAATTATAATTTGGATCATTATCTTTTATATTCATTGGTGTTTATTCACAAAACATAAAGCAACACAGATAGAGAACGTGTAACTTCAAGATGGCTTTGTTAAGTTGCTTTCAGTTATTTTCAATATGAAACAGACTTTTGTGTTTAGGTTTTGGCTTATGTTGTTCAGATCACACTGGTAATAAACATTAAAAATATAAAAATCTAGGAAAAAATTACATGCTAGAAAATGCTTCACAGCAGTGTTAAGTATTCAAATATGAACTATGTAAATGTTGCATCATGTCTGTGACTAATATTAGCGGGAATATGTTTGCTTCCATCACCAAATCCAAGTTATCCTTACTAGTTTTTTAATCAGTGTCACCAGTCCCTGTGCTCACTTCCTCGTACACACTTTTACTGAAGACAAAAATCTTGTTTGATTTCAGTGCCCGACCGTGGCGGCTGAAGACCATCTCCTATCATGCAAGTTAAAGTCAAGATACTAAGTGGTCAGAGTTGATCCCGCACATACTCCCCGCACTCTCCAGTCCTCGTCCTCTCTCTTTTCCCGCTTTTTCTTAAGTCATAATTCTGCAAAAGCTGTTTTCTTCTTCTTTATTTTGAACTTGTCAATACAATGGAAAGAACATTTGTTCTGTGTAATTTGAAACTATATTTTTAATGTAGGAAGAGTAATGGTTATTTTCTTAGAGTTACTGAAGCATTTTAAGGACTTATCCTGAGTTTATTGGTTTTTGTTTTGTTTCATTTAAATTATGTCACACTCCACTGGAAAACCAAACCTAAACAGACTTATTTTTTAATTTAATTTATTGATATCATTTCACCTTTCAAAATGGATTTAAGGTAATTTACAGCAAAGTTTACACTTATGAATCTTTATATATCACCAGTTAAACCAATGTAGAAATGTCTATTAAAGACAAATGGCAAAACTGAATCAACTTCAAATAAGGATAAATAGAGTTGCATTGGTGGGCATGCAACTGTTAAGCAATGTGGATGTAAACCTGTCTCTATATACAAGTGAGGAACCATACATGCTCCCAAATCTCCTCAGATGTGTAGCACCCTGGTTTCTGGATACACTTGATGGAACCATGGATAGCCTTGCCATGCTATGGGAGGTGCAGGGGGCCAGACTGCCTCCACAAATGAATACAGAGCAAACTCACATGCACACACAAAAAAGCGTGGAATTCTAAACCAAGTGGCAAGTGCAGTTTCAAATCCAGACACTGAACTGAAAACAAACATCACCAACCACAGTAACGCAAAAGCCAAGGTAAATTTTTGCATATTTCAGATTCTGAGGTTTTCACTCGTGAACTTAGCACAATGATAGTTCCATTCTGTGAGTGCTTGAAAATTAGGGCAAAGGTCACACACAAATGGTAGCAGAAGTGCTACATAGTAATCTGCAGCTTGAACACCTGAGGCGGATCTTGGAAGTAGAGTCTTTACAAAGCCTTAGAAGAAGGCCTCTCGCTTCCCCCTTGATTTGGGGCCTCCTGAGTCTGTCAGTAAAGGGACCATTGAAGCAGCACTGTGTCGAGAGTACATGTGACCTGTAGAATCTCAAGTGCAAGCAGTGTGAATCTTGTGTAAAACTCTGAGTCTAAAACACATTAAATAAATAAATAAAAATCAAAGCAAATAAAAAATGCTGAGTTTGTGGTTATCTGTTGCAGTAACACCAGAAAACCAACGTAATTCTACTTAAATACCTGATGACCATGGAAAGAAAAGCTACATTAAAAAGGAAAATACACATGTGGCTTCACATACGCTTTATTTTTTCTCTTACTTTTATCAGTTTTATAAGTACTTTTTCACAGTGTGTTTATTCTGGGGAGTTGATACATGTATGTATCACATACTAAGTTTCTTTTGTCTTCCCACTTCACAAGTCCTTCCCTGCTCCATCCAACTCTTGGTCCACTTCTCATTTGAAATTGCTATCTTCTAAATATCTGTAGTTTATTTTGCTCTTTAACTAGATTTTGGGTTATTTATATTTTGTGATAGTTAATCTTGTGCATCTGATTTATTTCACTTAATGTGATGGTTTCAAGGTGTATCGTTTACCCACAATTATTAGAAAATTTATCGTTTTTTAATGATAGCAAGATTTGGTTGAAGATAGAAAGAGGAAGAAGCTTTGCGGAACAAATTTGGGCCAAGTATAAGTGGAGAAAGGAGTACGCACTACAGAATGAGGGTGAGGTGACAAGCAAGAGAGAACAAAGTGCTACAAAGTTAACATTCTTTATGCCAGAGTAGTCCACCACTGTGCATAAGTTTTCTTTACCCATTCATCTGTTATGGGTAAGAAAGGCCCTTTCCAAGATTAAAGTACTATAAACTGTTATGGAAAATGTACCTAATTGGACATATATCAACGTAACTAGAAGTGAGAATTTAGAAATAAGCAATAATAATTAGTAAAGTTAGATATCAATCCCCAAAGTAATTATAAGCTGACATATTTATTAAAGTTTTAAACAAATGTGAGTATAAAGTTTGTATGCTGATAGGAAGGAAAAGCGTGAAATATTATGGGGAGAATCTTTTGAAAAGCCATGAAGGCTATTAGGAAGAATCTTTTTGTGATGAAAGAGATTATTCTGTAGAAGATAGGTTAGTACAATCAAATTTCAACAAAAATGAGTGACACACACTAAAATTTATACAATGTGCATTTGAAATATTTCAGAGGTCTCATAATTCTCCAGCTATATGAGTACTAAGCACAATTTTCTCACAGATGAATGAAATGGTGAATAACATGAATATCAAAAGAACTTTCAAATATATAAAAACATACAAAAGAACTTTGAAATACGTAAAAGACACTCAGAACTTTTAGATACTTATATGAAAAGAAAAAAGTATAATAACACATTCTTAAATAGTGAGAGTTTAAGTATATAAAAAAAACAACAGCTAGGGCTGGGGATTTAGTTCCATGGTTCTGGCACCTGCCTTGCAAGTGCAAGGGCCCAGGTTCAGTCCCTGGTAACCACATACAACCATGCCAGGCATTGAGACTCATGCCCACCAGCAGTCAGTCAGTACCAGATACTACAGTGAGGGGTGTGGTGGCTCATGCTTGTAAACTCAGCACATGGAAGGCAGAGGTAGGAGGAATGCTGGGCGTTCAAGGCTGAGTTTAAGGCCAGCCTGAACGACAAAGCAAGACCATGTCTCAAAATTAAATAAATAAATAAAAATAAATAAAACAGCTATTTGCTCTAGATGTTTATGAAAATTAGAAACAATTATTTTTCTGTTATCTCAGAATTTAAAGAATACTTTGAAATAATGGCTTTGTGATAAACTTGAAAATATTTTCAGGTTTCTTGCTGTATTTAAATGTAAATATCAATTTTCCCACAAATATAAAACATTTACCACACAGCTTTGGTAAGAAGCATAAGGATGTTGCGTAACTTTTCAGAAGTAATAAAACACTGAGATAAAGAAATCTGATTTCTCAACATGTCTTCCTCTATATAAAATGCATTTTCACGCACTGGCATTGCCTTTATGTGTTCTAAAATTTTACTGTTATAGGCATAGTAATCCAAAGAAGGCATATTATATGCATTGTCATTCTGATACCTGCATGAAGAATAGAAAAATAGGAAATATTCATGCCAAATATTGAGCTTTAGATTTAGCTTTTACTGTTGCTGCCCGTGGCAGTGCTAGTGATCTAACCAAAGGCTTCAGAGTGCTCTCTCCCACTTAGCCATAGGGAAAGCCCCAAAATACTGTTTAAAAATTCATCACTTTTAGAATATGCAATCTTCATTGAAGTTATTTCACATTTTCTCTTTTATTAAATTTATTTAGGGTGGGTAGGTAAAAGTAAAGAAGGGAAAGAAAAAATTTGATGGTTAAAAGAAAGAAAAGAAAGCTTCTTTAGGGTGAGAGTTGTAAGGAGGGCAGGGGAAAGATAAAAAATTAGAATAAAGATAAGTCATGTACAGGTACAAGTTCTCAATGTGAAATGTGATCAGAGTATTGTACCAATAAAATCAACATAAAATAAAAATATGTTTAGGTAATATAAATATAAAAAATGCAGATATTATTAATAAGTTTGCTTGTTAGAGTTTGCACTTGAGAAATAACAGTAATTTGTAATGGTTTGTGCAGTGCTAAGGGAGTTCATGGGGAAGCACAGGCTGGTAAGTAAGTGTGGTCCAAGGAAGAAATGAGAAGCAAGCTTGGCAGGAAGCAATTTGTTACAGTCATGGATCACAAAGAGGGAGATGTAGAATGCCTAAGGTAGATGACAAGAGCAAGAGGTCTGCTCAGATCATTGCCTTTATTATGGGAACCTCTAGATTTGCTGGTAGAGCTTCAAATTATTTATGCCATTCTGTGGTCATTATATAGCTTCAGAACTTACCAGGTAGGATGTTTGACAGTTTCAATATTGAGTACGTGACATGTATTGTCTTCAGTTATTTTATATTCACCGACATAGGTTGCTCTTCTAGTCTAAGGGAAAAGGCCAAAGGGACTAATTCACTGGATAACAATGACCTTGATCTCCCACTTTCCGGTGGTAATGAAAATCTTGTGTCAACTCCTTATTATGGACATTTTTCATAGTGAGAACTAGAAAGGAACCATGTGTATTTTTCTAAGGAATGAGTGTGGTCTGATCCATCCCCCCACCTGTCAACTAGTTTTTATTGTGGCCAAGTAAGTTTAGACTATCTTTAGCTTCAACACTTCGATTCTTTCCTTATTGCTGTAAAGTTTGCCCTTTTCCCTGGCTTGGTCAAGTATTTTTTTTAATGGATTTGTTTTAAGGAGAGAAAAGATATAAATTCATTGTACAATTCCATACTGCCTGTACCCCTGACTGATTAACATCCATGTGGCACAGTGGAAAGTACCTCTTCGACTGTAGTAGAGGGATTTGAATGTGTTTTCTTTGGAGAGATCTGTGCACAGTCAGAGGATGAGGTTAAAGACACGAGATAGTATTGGTAACAAAGAGGGCTCTAATAATTTTTTAGACATTTGTCTAATGTTGGCGTTGAATAAAGATGTGAGGACTCTCTGTTCAGTCTTTTTAATGAACAGCAGGGAGCTTTAGATAGTCGTGGGAGAAAGGGCTCCTTTTTTCCATTAAAAAGAACTACTTCAGTGGAATGTTTGATAATGAGATGCAAAAGCCCTTCTACAGAGTCTCTTTTATTACATTTCTCAGATGAAAGTGGCTGCTGGCTATATTACCCCTTCTCCTTTCCACTAAAAAGGAAACAATTATGTGACCATAGATCACAAATAGATTTAACGCAATCTTGACTGTTCTACAAAATTTGCCCTGAATTCACACACAAACACACACACACACACACACACACACACACACACACACACACACACACACACACACACACCATTTGAGAGTACACTCTTATTTGGTGTTTACATTAGGCATGCAATGAAATCATCACTCTAAAAAAGTTCTGAAAAGAAATAGAAAGAAAAGGATAAGAATGTCCTTCTACTTTACTGAATACCTGTCTCATAAATGCAGCTTGTTTAAAACAATAAAATAACAATTATATCTCTTCTAAAGCTACAGTGGTAGTTGTCCTTGGTACGAGGGACTGAGAAACCTAATTGAAGACTAAAGTGTTATCAGGTGTGATCTAGTATTCATAAAAGATTTCTAAAACACAGGTAGCCAGAAAATCTCAGCATACTTTTTACTTTTCTGCTTTTTGGATTGTGTGTTTAATATTGTTGATATTAATAATCACTCCCTTCTATACATTAAAAATATGAGATCTACATAGAAACAACCCTTTTGTGTGGGAACATTGATTTAGAGAATTAAATTATTTTCTTTCCTGCCCTGTAGTACGTCTCATTCTCAGTAAGAGGTTTCATTTCTAAAATTAAAAGTTATCAACAATCTTGTGGGGTTTTCAGTTATTTTTGCATATGATTTAGTCTAAGTTTGTATGTACTTGTGAGTCATAAAAAATTAAAGAATTTGTGAGTGGCCTTTATCCTGAAGCTGCGAGCTCCAATGTGAGGAAATAATTTCTTAAATGTTCTGAAAGGGTGTATATGAATCAAAAACTCACAAAAGCAAACATTCCTTTCCAGAAAAACAGATATGAATTCCTGCATGCTGTACTTCCTAAATCTGTTCATGACCTCCTATGTCAAAGAAAACTTCATCAGAAAAGGTAAATAGATAAGAAGACTTTATAGAAGATACTTGGAATAAGAAAGAAAGATTGAGCCAAGAAAATAAAGAAAGTAGAGTGGAAGCGAAGGAGTGAGTTTGTACAAAAGTGTAGAGGAAGTGAGAAGAAGGGTGAGTCACTGCACTCACACCTAGGAGTGTTAATTAGTGCTGATCCATTGTCTTCCAACAGAGATGGCGAGATGGAACCCTCTCTTGTAAAGGAATGAAGTTTGGCCATTGCAAAAGATATTTCTGGCTTGTAAAACTAGAAAAAGGATGGGAGAAGAGTTACATTACAAGAGGGAAAAAGAAAAAGAAAAGATGTTTAGTTGCAAGTTTCTGAAGTGAACACTAAGAAAAGAGAGATCAGGGCCTAGAGTGAAGAAGAAAATCTACCAAAAGTTTAGTCACACTGAAAGAAAAAGTGAAACTTGGCCATGCTAAGATTATGAAGCCTTGAAATCCTATAAAACCTCTAAAATGAGTAAAGTTGTAAGAGCTGAACAGTAGCATTCCACACTATCTTCCAATCAGTCTTGCAAAATAGATAATTTAATAAAAATGGTGAAAAAGTATTACTTAGCACCAAATATGAATAGTTTTGTGACTAATAGAAACAAGAGGTATCAGTGATAAATAGATGTGCAACTCTAGTTGCAAGGAAAATTAAGAAAATAGAAAATCAGAAACTTTCAAGTGAAACTCATTCCAGATGGATAATATCCCAGGCAAAGTCTAAACCGGTCAGTTTCTGAATACACAGTGAAGCTGATGACACCGGAAGTGCAGGGGATGTTGCTCTAAGGAACCTAAAGCAAAAGCTTTAATGGTGCTTGAAGAAAGCAGGAGAAGTGAAGGAAAGATGTTAAATTCAGGACTGGGGTCAAACAGACCCACTCCCAATATGGCGCCACTGAGGTGGTCTAATCCTAATTAATTTCTACTGGATTCTGAGTAAAGCCTTTTCAGGAGCCTTCATCCATCTGTTTAGGGGATCTGCTCTTACTGTGAGATAAAGATTAGAGGCTTTTTCATCTGTGGAGACATGGTACCCCTTTCGCCTTACATGTTATCTGATCCTCGACATGGTTAGGGGGTGCATTCCATACACTGTTAACGAGGGAAATTGAAGAAATGACATTGTGTATGTTCAGTGAGTAACAGATCATGGATTAGATCCCAAGAAAGTTCTGTCACTGTCCCGTGAGGTTAACTGTTTTCGTTTCATGTGGAGAAGGTTTTATGCAGTCTTGGCTTTCGATAGGTGCAGTTACACACCCAAAAATATAATTTGATAAAATTTAAATAATATTGGGCCGGGGATTTGCTCAGTGGTTCCGGTGCCTGTCTTGCAAGCCCAAGGACTCGGGTTCAGTCCCCAGTAACCACATAACAATACTGGGCGTGGAGACTCACCCCAGCAGCAACCAGTACCACATACCACAGTGCTGGGTGTGGTGGCTCACGCCTGTAATCCCAGCACTCAGGAGGCAGAGGCAGGAGGATTGCTGTGATGTGAGTGGGAGGCTGAGCTCAGAGCCAGCCTGAACCACAAAAGCAAGATCCTGTCTCAAAAAATCTTAAAAAAAAAAAAAAAAAAAAAGCCTCAGGAACATTCAACAATTCATTTTAGGAGAGAGACCTGAGAATTAAACAACAACAACAACAACAACAAATTATTCATACACAATCTAAATTAAACATTTATAGAGAACAGAAAAGTTCAAATCTCAAGCAGAAGAGAGGTTAAGGAAGAGAAGTAATTAAAGATTTACCAAAAAAAAATCATTATTTTCTGGGTTTCTTATTAGACAAGATTTAAAGTTTCTGCTGTTACAGAAATAGAGGAAGAGAAGGATTTTGATTAAGATTTCTTCATTTAATAGAGAGAAATAGCTGCACTAAGAGATTGTGTGTTGTATTATTTTGCATTAACACAGGAAGAAGATTTTCCAGATTTATGTGAGTGCTCTCCTGACTCACCCTCCCTGTCAAATGGAAATATTCTCTAAGGATCTTCGAATATCGAACTAACAAAAGGGCAACAGGAATAAAAATGATCAAAAACACTTTTTAAAAATATACCAAAAAACAACCCCAGTGATGTGCCAACAGATCATACACTAGACAAAATATGAACATGAGGAAGATGAAATGTGTATATCAATGTTTGAAATAAACCAAAAGATGAAAAAAATAAAGGGAAAAATGCTATGAATAATTATTGACAACAAAGAAGAAGAGGAAAACAGAAAAAGGCTACAAAAATATTTAGTGATGAGGCAGAAATAAACTAAAAAAGAGAGAAGAGCTTCACAAATTGAGATTATATTTGATAGAGACAGAAACAGATGCAAGCGTGAATAGAAAAATAAATAGAAAGTGATAAAAATAAAAACAAGATCCAATATACAGTGGTAGACATACAAAAAAGGAAAAATAACTATAATGTAACTATATCAGAGACACTTGGAAGGAAATAAAAATATAACATAGAATAAATTTTTAAAACTTTGCCCAACTCATTCTCTGAAATACAACAACTTTCTAAATAGTGAATGGGAAACTCTTTACCTCTGATCCCCAAGTATATATGCATAATTTTATGCTATATCTTCAACATTATTTGCTCTTAAAGTAAAGAAAATGTATGTGGGCATTTGACAGAAAAATTGAGCTAACCAAAAAATGGCACCAACCATTTCCCAATAATACTTTAAAGAAGAAAACTATACTATTTTTACAAGATTATAGAAGGGAATTATGACCTAAAAATTTCATAAACAAGTAAATTTCCCATTAATTTTCTAAAGAATGAGACAAATATCTATGAGCATGTAAGTTTCTTTATTATATTCCTATTAACCCTTTCTAAGTAACTTACCAAAAATGTAGAAGTAGCAGAAATAATTGAGCACTTATAAAGATAATGGCAAAAATTTACTGAAACATATTTTGTGTACCTAATGAGGCTCTCAAGAAACACAAGTAAAAAAGCGTTAAGATGAGAGAAATAGAATTATAAAATGGCACTGATTGCTTTACCAATTGCATAGCATCAGTTACATAATCCTAAAATTAATAATTTGGTGAAATAGTTAAGCATTTATCTTGTTTTAAATGATCCAGGGTAATTTTTCAAATGGTGGGAAGCAAATATAAATTTGACAAACTATTAATAGATGATAAAGCTAAGAGTTGAATCCATGAAAGTTTATTTTTCCTTCTATCACTTTTTAAATATTAGTAATAACCACAATTAAATGTGTAATATCACCTTTAGCAACAATACCCAGAAAGAACCTGTTTAACATTCATGTCTTTTTATTTTTTGCACTAGCTAATACAATTCATATGTAACCAGAATGGCATTGTTACGTAGAAATTTACCAATACTTCTTTTCAAGCAACTTCTGTCTTCACAAATCAAACTTTGCTTGATGATTAATCTTTTCCTCTCTTGGCCAATTTTTCAGATATTAAAACATAAAATAGAAGATGAAATAAGCTAAACTAATAGAGTATCATTCACTCATAAAATACCCAAACTGGGAGAAAATACAGACATTTTAGAAAATTTACTTCTGCATGAAAGGACCAAAAGCAAAAAGAAATACTCTTGTTTGTGGTCATATACCACAATATCTGATAAAATCAAAAGAAGCACAATGCATCTTGATATTCCAGATAATAGGTAGCATCCACTTATCTATCAAGAAAAATATCTCTGTGTAATACAAATCATACTTTTCACTACAGAAAGAATTCTAATAAAAAAGGCAAGATTTACTCTGCCTTTTAATGTCTGATCTGATGTCTTTAGGCTTCTGTACTTCAGTAGAGATATTAGGAAGTAAAATAATTATGTCAGCATTATGATATCCTCCTTAAAGTACAAATCTCGTTGACTAAGAAAAGTTCTGTGTTTGCAAAACAATTGAGAAGGTAAACACGATTCTCGTTTGTCCTGGATCCACCAATTTCTCCTGTAATTCATATTTTTTGTTACTAGGACAAATTGTGACTGGTCACACATAAAGAACTAGTCACAGAACATTTATGCTGAGCAAAATCTATACCATATTCTGATTTTCTTACTTGATATTTGGTGTCATTGTCCTGTCACAGAATACCACCCTGGATACCACATTGAATGTCGCCATCATGTTTTCTTTAGGTCCTGTTAACCTGGCCTAGGTTAACTAGGTTAACATCCACTAGTCAGAGTTCCCTAATACTTTTTCACATAAATACACTGTGGTCCTGTGAGGTTTTATGAATGAAAACTTCATGCTTAGCTTAGTCAAATACGTCGCACATACCTGAGGTTGCACACTATGGGACACTGTGAGGTGGGAGAACACCAGCCTCTGTGTGTGGAAACCAGGCTCATATGTTAAGTGAAAGCTATCCCGTCGCTGTTCGATGTTGTGACTCTATGGCCCTCAGCCAAAACAAACAGTACCAAGTAAACAGGCCCTAAGCAAAAATAGATCACAAGACCAATCCTAGAATATACAGTCAGCTCCTCATATGATGTTAACACACCAATCAGTAACGGCCGAATCTGTAGCATGCCTCTACCTCTGCCCCCATACCATCTCTATATAAAGCCAGTACTGACGATAATAAAGTGGAAGCATTCTTTTGAAACCTTTTCCAGACTCTGCGTGTCTACTCTGCACCTCACCCTTTCAGCCTGAGCTGAACCCTGTTTCTTCAACAACTTGGACACTGACAACAGCTTTGGAAAAGGAGATCACAGTGAGATGGTGTCACTTTATCACATCATGACCATCATGGCATCACTGTTAATGGTCACCTTGATAACCTGGACAGGGCATTGTCATTTTTTCCAAATTATCTCTAATACATATTAAACTAGATATGTATATGTGTGTGTATATAATATATATATATATATATATATATATATATTATACACACATGTATGTATATATACATATATACATACACACACACACACACACACATATAAAACCACCCTGGGTTTACATATAATTTACATGTAATTATAATATAATTTGCATATAAATATATGTTTGGCACTAAGGAAATACATGGAATCTGTGTAGTTAAACTGCATATACAACAAGAGCCAAGTAAACTATTACTGAATACATAAGAATCTTCCTAATGCTACATAAAGCTTAATACTGTTATCTCCAAAACCCTAAAGAAATATTCTGTTATGCTGTAGATCAATAATCACATCATAATTTCAAGTTCCTTTATATATTAGCTTCAGATAAAAAATATTACAATTATTGGAGGTAAGGTATTAATCTAAAATACTGAATTATGTCTTTTGGTCTTTCTTTTGGAATGTATATTATGATTTCAACTGATTAATTTGTTTATGGATTCAAATAGCCATATTAAATGAAATGATGTAGTTGTATTCCACAGTGTATGAGTTGTATTCTGTGACATATGAAAAAAACTCTGAAAATTTTTGACTATTTTGTACCAAGAACTCAAATCTTACACTGAACAAGGAATTAAAATTAAGAGAGGGCTGAAAATGTAGCTCAGCATCACAGAATCTTCCTGGCAAGTGTGAGGCCTTGAGTGTGATCCCTGGTACAAAAAAAAAAAAAAAAATAGTACTAGAATGCAAACAAGGAATGACCAAAAATTCCAAAATAGAGAAAAACAGAAATATAGATATTTGTTAGATTACTTTGGCAAAACTGAGTAAGATAAAGCCTGAAGATAATCCTTCCAGAGCAGTGAAAAGCTGAATAGGGAGCCACCTTTGACTAGGGTAGCAAGGAAATCTATAAAAAGAGGTATAGGACCAAAGAGAGGTGAGAAGATTAAACTGCTTTCTTTTACTAGGGAAGTGAGAAGCAATATGGATGATGCCATTTTCTAAGATAAGAACATGTGTAATAGCAAGATGCAATAGGATACATGGAACATGCATCTTTCAGGTGTAGGAGGAAAAGATTGAGAAGGACATAGAGAAGCAACACTAGTCATTGATCAGGGTCCAGAGCAGGACAAACATCATTTGCAAAGAACCAAGTGAGACTGACTCTGAGACAATATTCTCCTTTATCCTTGGGTGTCCACAAGTGATTCTCTGAGGAATCAAATGTCTGGCGGAGGAGGAAACAGTTGGGGAGAAAGCAGTGAGACCATGTGGTGGGCAACCCAGCACAAGAATTGGGGACCAGTGTAGGCTGGAGTGACCTGAAACAGGTTCACACAGTCACTGGGAAGCAATAATCTCAACAGGTGACCAGCGTAGGTGTTTTTTAAAAATTATTAATTTAATAGTATAAAAATATATTATTACATACATGCAGTGCACAACATTTACATTCTTTGTGTGGAACTGACATATGTAAATCACACACCTTAGTTCCTTCTTTGCATCCCTATCTCCTCTGTTCTTACCTCCTTTGGAAGAGGATTCTTTTGCTACTATCCAAATTCTTCTTTTACTGTGAAATAGGTATACTTTATATACATATCATAATGACACTCAACATTGGCAATTTGTACCAGTATATGACCTGACTTGATTTGCATTTCTTCCTATTGCCCTAACCACCCTACAACCCCTACCTCCTATATACATAAGCTTTGTTTCCCTTTTTTATTACCATCACAACTTTTTCTTTCCCCTTATTATTTACCCCTACCTCATTTCCCTTTGAATAGTTTCTAGTTTGCAATATCTAACATACATTCTAGAACTAATTTACATATTCAGTCTCTCATATCAGAGAAAATACACAGTATTTACACATCTGTAAGCTATTTGTTTCACTTATGAGTGTGTCCTGAAGGTATGTCTATTTGAGTATAAATGACTCAAACTTGTCACTCTATGACAGAGTAATAATATTCTATTATATATATAAATATATAATATATGATTATATGTAATTATATAATATATATAATTATATAATTTATTTATTTCCATGAGGTATTCTGAATTGTTTATAGGATTCAGAAAACACAGACTCTGCACTCAGTCTGGCAACATGAGTAAAACTGACATTAGCATATTTCAAGGGTTTTCTCACAGAAATAAAGTTTGCCTATTAAAAGACCCATGCCTCGAGGCTGCAGGGAGAAAGGAACCCCCCTCCACTGTTGGTGGGAATGTAGACTGGTACAACCACTATGGAGATCAGCATGGAGATTCCTCAAAAATCTAGGGACAGAGGTCCCATTTGATTCTGCTATTTCCTTGCTAGGAATATGTATGAGAGAATTAAAAGAATCATATCATAGTGACATATGTGCAACCATGTTTATAGCAGTCCCATTTATGTTAGCTAAATCTGGGAAACAACCAAATGTCCATCAACAGGACACCCGTGTATTGGGAATGCTTCAGGACAGAAACTGAAGCACCACTAAGAAAAACCTTAACCATGGGTTAAGGTCAGAGAAGGACAGATTTAGCAGATAGGCATGTTTAAATCTGCCTCAACAAATGTGATCATTTATCTCACAATAAAATAATGTACTGTTGGCCTCAATTTGACAATGACAACATTTCTGATATCAGAAAATGCCAAGGGGAATTTTGAAAATTAGCCAGCTCCTAGTAGACACTTTTCTGGATTGCCCTTTACCTTCTATTAATTTCTGCTTAAACTCTGTGGAACAAAAACATTGGAAAAGTCTTGTGTATTTTCATTAAGTACAGCAAATGAAATATCCCACCTTTTCATGTGCACTGGCTGTTATAAGACAATATTTCAAAGAAACAAACATTTTTTGGCTTTCAATTTTACAGAATAGTCCAATAAAGATGCTGAAAGAAAATGACATCTTCCAAGTTCTACCTAAGAAAGTATTGGTACCTAAATTATGATCACTTCTTATTTTTTCCCATTTCCTTGCCCTCCATTGAGCTCCTCCACCCTTAGATTATGTGAGTTTTGTTTCCATTTTTCTCTTTTTACCCTCAAAATTGCCCTTTCCTTTCTTTGCTTCCCTCTTCCACCACAATCCCAGCAGGCTAAGGTGAATTAATAAAGATGAAAAGTAAGACTGGTTTGAAAGACAAAAAGACCAGCTTTTTATTTTTAATTGCTCTCAAAGCAGAAGTTCAAAATAAATAAGGAACATCAGCAATATTTTTGGCAGACACGTAGTCATTTTTATGAGGAATGCACTTTAAAGTATTTAGTTCATAATTAAAATTGTAAAAAAATTATCTCACCCTTGGTTATGGGTAATAAATGTCAAATTTTCATGGCCACCTGATTCCCACATGGAACATTTCAATGTTGTGAGTGGTGTGTGGTTCATATCCTTAACAGAGGACCTCTGTTTTGCATCCCCTTCTTTGAAATTTTTATGTTGGACATTATTGTTTTGTGTTCATGGATTGGTGTGGGCTGTTTAAAAATTGCTTACATTTTGACCTCAGCATGAATTACCTTCAGGGTAAGACACTTTGATCTTCCCCCTTTTTTTTTAATCTTTATTGGTACATTAAATATACATATCATGATTGCACTCCATAATGGGGATTTGTACCAGTATAAGACACAACTTAATTCTCATTTTTTCCCATAGCCCTACCCACCCTACCACCCCCCATATACATAAAATTTGTTTCCTTACTTTCTTATTACAATCTCAACATTTTCCCCCTTCACCCTATTTTACATTGATCATTTTCTATTTCACAATATATAACATACAATGCTAGGACTCATTTACATCTTTATTTTCTCATACCAGAGAAAAGATGTGAAATGTACCTATATGTGCCCTATTTATTTCACTTATGAGGATATCCTCAAGGTATGTCCATTTAAGTAGAAATGATTCAAACTTATCATTTTTTATGGCAGAGTAGTACTCCATTCTGTAGAAGAACCACAGCTTTTTTATCCAGTCTCCAGTTGATGGACACATGGGTTGTTTCCAAGATGTAGCAATCACAAATTGAGCTGCTATAAACATGGGTGCACATATGTCACTGTGATATGAGTCTTTTAATTCTTGTGTGTATATACCTGGCAGGGCAATGGCCAGGTCAAATGGGACCACCAATCCTGGCTTTTTCAGCATTCTCCAAACTGATCTCCACGGGGGTTGTACGAGTCTACAGTCCCACCAACAGTGGAGAAGGGTTCCTTCTTCTCCGCAGCCTCGCCAACATTTGCCTTTGGCTGATTCTGAAATGGCAGCCATTCTATGTGGAGTGAGATGAAATCTCAATGTTGTTTTCATCTGCATCTCTCGAATGACTAATGATGTTGAGCATTTCTTCATATGCTTCTTAGCTGCTCTTACTTCTTCCTCTGAAAAATATTTGTTCATTTCAGATGCCCATTTTTGAATTGGGTCATTAAATTTGGGTAAGCTGATTTTTTTGAGCTCTTTATATATTCTAGACAGTAGCCCTTTATCTGAGGAACAGCCGGTAAAGATATTTTCCCACATTGTTGGTTGCCTATTTGCACTGTTGGTGGTTTCCTTTGCTGTGCAGAAGCTTTTTAAAAGAATGAGGTCCCATTTGTTGATTTCCTCAGCCAATTCCTGTGCTATAGAAGTTTTGTTCATGAAGTCTTTCCCTAAGCCAATGTCTTCAAGACTTTTACCTAACCTGTTTTGCAGTAGGTTTAGTGTCTGTTTTAATATTTAGTTCTCTTAACCACTTTGATTTTAGCTTGGTACATGGTGAAAGAGTTAGATCTAGTTTTAGTCTTTGGCAAGTTAAAGCCCAGTTTTTCTAGCACCATTTGTTAAAGAGGCCATCTTTCCTCCATTGAGGATTTTTGGCTCCTTTGTCAAAGATGAGGTGGCTCAGTGTATCTGGAGTCATTTCTGGATCTTCTAGTGTACTCCATTGATCCTCAGGTCTGTTACTTTGCCAGTACCACGCAGTTTTTATCACAGTAGCTTTATAGTATAGTTTCAGGTTTGGAGTTGTGATACCCCCCCAGCATGTCCCTGTTGCTTAGAATTGCTTTGGCTATTCTAGGTCTTTTGTGGTTCCAGATGAAAGTTTGAATTTTTTTCTCTAGATCTGTGAAATATGCTGTTGGGATTTGAATCAGGATTGCGCTGAATGTGTAGAGTAGTTTTGGGAGTATAGCCATTTTGACAATATTGGTTCTTCCTACCCAGGAGCAAGGTATGTCTTTCCATTTTTTGATATCATCTTCTATCTCTTTTTTCAGAGTGCTATAGTTTTCAGAGTAGAGGTCTTTCACCTCCTTTGTTAGATTGATTCCTAGGTATTTTATTTTTGGGGGTGCTATTGTGAAAGGGACTGATTTTCCAATTTCTATCTCAGTGGGTCTACTATTTGTGTATACGAAGGCTATTGATTTTTGAACGTTGACCTTGTAATTAGCTACGCGGCTAAAATTGGCGATTAGGTCCAGCAGTTTTTTTATTCAGTTTTTAGGATCCTCTAGATAGAGTATCATGTCATCAGCAAATAATGACAATTTAACTTCTTCTTTTCCAATATGTATTCTTTTTATTTCTTTTTCTTGCCTAATTGCTCTGGCTAATATTTCCAGAACTATATTGAACAGAAGTGGTGAGAGAGGACACCCTTGTCTTGTTCCTGATTTTAGTGTGAAAGGTTTCAATTTTTGACCATTTAGTATGATACTGGCTGAAGGTTTCTCATAGATAGCTTTTATTAGTTTGAGATAGAGACCATCTATTCCGATCTTCTGTAGAGTTTTGAACATAAATGGGTGTTGTACTTTGTCAAATGCTTTTTCTGCATCAATTGAGATGACCATATGATTTTTGTC